>VMDO01005289.1:0-113451 GCA_007922755.1 Pedetes capensis
TACTTTGAAATTTGGGGAGATGGATATCCTTCCTTTAGAGAAAATCTATACTGAGCAATTCATTGTCCTTAAATGACCTTTGGGGTTGAGCACAAAAAGATATTTCTATTGCAGTTACAATAGAAGAAGTAGTCTCTCCAAAGTGAAAGCATCCTCAACTTACCTTATCTGTGGTACCCCGTCACTAACTTCCTGTGGCTGATACTTTGGAAATTCATGATATCCCCATCTTTTCCTGTCTCCTCAAGTGATTGCTTTCTTCTTAGATTTCAACCTATTGGCGGGAAAGGAAATTAATGATATTCTGTATTAGCTTTAAATGCAAACAGCACAACTACCATCAAAATAACCATATCACTCAAGAATTAAGGTTTTTAACTGCTTCACTACACTTTTCTCCCTGCAGAGTTCCAGATGGAAACAGCTAATTTCCAGAGTCCTTGGCTAGCATTTAATGAATGATAACATTTCTTGGAAAAAAAAATTCCTCCATCAGCCCTCTGCTTTAGGTTTCTTTTAGCAACTTGAGTGCTTGGTCAAATTACGCAAATCTGAAGGTGATGTTGAATTGAAGTTAGCCCGTGTCTTAGTTTTCTGAATGCTGGTATTTGGAAGAGATTTCCTCATCCAGATCAAAGTTCCTCTGGAAAAGTCTGACTCTAAGAAAGAGTAGTTGTATATCTCAAATTAGGACATTGTAAGGCAGGATACAAGCATTGTCCCCATAGATTAATAATTAGTAGCTGTTCTTGTTTTATTTCAGATCGTCTTTTGCCTTTTCAAATCACTCTTCATTTAGGGTGCTTTCCTTTGTCTATTTTAGGAGGTGACATTGATTTTTCTGGGCATTGGGCCCAGGTTTTCTATAGTTTGGTTTGCTATCTCGTAGGTGATGCCAGATCACAATTGGAGATGAACACATTGATCACTGCTATTAGCGAAAAATACATATTTCAATTTAGGAAAAGAAATCATTAACTTGCCTCCAAGATTGGTAAGTGAAAGGGGCTGCCATATGTGCTGAAACTGCTGTTGTGTTTTATGAGTGATAAAACATGAAAACAAATCTTGCAAGGCCATGAAAGAGGTTGCTTTCCATATTTGCTTTTGAATAGAACCTGTTTTAGTTTGAAAGCTATTCAGTATTGTACTTGTCATTTGTTTTTGTTGTTGTTGTTAGGTGCCCTGGAGTTGGGTCCAACTCATAGCCACACTCAAAAGGTTTTCAATGCTGGATCATCTTGAGATTATTTCGGAAGTGTGCTGCCAGGTCCTTTTCCCATTTTTGCAGTGCTAAGGATCAAACTCAGAGCCTCAGAGAACACAGAGCAACACTCTATTAACTGAGCTAAACCTACTTGTCATATTAACATTTTACTACCAAGTCTGCTGACAAATTACACATTGTACTAGCAAGTATCCACAATATGCTTTTCTGTTTTGTAGGACAATATAAAGAATAGAGAAAAACCCAACCCCAGAACTTGGGATGTGGCAGAGGGTAAGACTAAATATCAGCAGAGTTAATCAGGCAATAAATTTGGATTACATTTGTAGAGCTTGGGCATAAATAACCTAAGAAACATTCAGAGATGAATGGTGCTGGGAAAAGTTGAAACCAAATTTTCTGGACCCAATACAAACACAAGCAGGCCAGCATGATTGAGAATCTATAACAAATGGAAACTCACCTAATACCTTGCCTTGGGCTTTGTAAAGTGTTTTAGAATTTACTAATCAGTTGCATAAATATTTTCTTACCTGCTTCAGTAGATGACTGAGTTAGGTATTATTGTCCTCAATTCCAAGATGAAGATACTGATGCTCTTTGATTGCAAATACCTTGCTAGAGTTATAAAACTAATAACTCAAAAAGGGTTCTGGTCAGGCATGGTGGTGCATGCCTGTAATCCCAGTGGCTGGAGAGGTGGAAGCGGGAGGATCGTAAGTTCGAGACCAGGGGCAGTCTGCATAACTTAGTGAGACCCTGTCTCAAGAAGTAAATAAAATGGGCTGGGGGTGCAGCTCAGTGGTCCAGCACTTGCAAAGCATGCAGGCGTGAGGCCCTGGGTTCAACCCACAGTACCACAAAAAAAATAAAAAATAAAATAAAATGAGAAGAAGAAGAAGAAGAAGAAGAAGAAGAAGAAGAAGAAGAAGGAGAAGGAGAAGGAGAAGGAGAAGGAGAAGGAGAAGGAGAAGAAGGGGAAGGAGAAGAAGAAGAAGAAGAAAAAAAGGGTTCTGGATCCAGGTCCACTGACTCTTGGTTCAGAATCCTTTCAGGTACATCTCCTTATTTAGATTTTAGCTTAGCATACCACTTCTTCTGGTAGGTATTTATGTCTACATAAGTCTTGATTAGGTATATATTTCTTTGCTCCAAAATATACCCTGTAATATAATATATTCTTATAATACAAATAGCCTACTTTTTAAAAAATCACATTGAGTTGTAATGAATTATTTCCTGCTGGACTATGAGTTCCATGAAGAGGTGCCTGTTTATAACAGGAATGCCAACACATGCGACCAACCACATAGTAGATTTTCTGTAAGTTATTTTCTAAAGTGAACTGAATTTCAACACTTGGGTTTTTTGTTGCTATTGTTATTGCTGTTGTTTTTGTTTAAAGCTAAAAAGACACTAAAGGCCTGACATTTAGACAGAAAGGCTACAAGTGTGGATAAGGGTGTTTTCAAAGAAGGGCAAATCACTGGTGCCGCCATCTTGAAAAACTCACTGTAGATATCCCAAAAGGGACTCACAAGTTCCTCCTAAAACCAACCATAGTTCTTTGGGAATTGACCATATTTCAGTCTCATTTGAAGGACATATCTTCCCAGTTGCTAATTTAAGCTGAAGGAACGAGGGATCCCAAAACTTCTGCCAATACAGAAAATCTTTCCAGTTGCTCCCTCATTAATGCCCCTACTCTGCGTAATAGTGTATATATGCACATTTGATTCTCTGGAAAGTTGTATCTTTTCTCCAAACCAACCATCCACTGCCAGACAGATAACTGTGGTAATGAGGTTGGCAGGGGTACCAGATGATGTCTCATCATCCTAAATGGAAAAGGAACAAACATTAAGTGAAGGAAAACAATGAGAAGGGCCATTTAAACCCCATAACCTGAGTGATTCAAAATTGCAAGTGAGACTTAGGACCTCCCTCCCTTTTGTAAATTTATAAATTCTAGTCCATTTCTGTAGAGTTCTCTGATGCAGCCACTGTAGCTAGAGTTGGCTGGACTCCCAGGTGCAATGAGGAGTCCATCTGTTCGGTCACTCAGTCTGGTTTGTGCTTAGAATCTGCTATGTGCATGGCACAGGTTCCAGTAAAGTGCGGATTTTCTGAAGATATTAAAAATATGGTTGGGAGTCCTAGACTCAATAAGCCCTGGTGGAAGTGTGAGGTTTCACTGTGGGTTCCCTCCTTGACTTCTTAGTGAACATACAACAGTGGTTAGAGAGTTAGACCCTGATGCAAAGTGAGGAGTCTAGCTTAGCACAGTGCCTGTCTTAGAGTGGGTTTTTAAAATAAATATTTACCTAATAATGATAAGAGTAGTGTTCTTAAAAATATTTCTATCCATTAGGTAGTATTCTAAGAACTTTTCTTTCTTTCACTCTCCTTCCCTCCTCTTCTTCTTTTTACACAAATATTCATTGAGCTCTCCCTAGATGTCTGGTATTGTTCCAGGAGCTCAGGCTAAAACAGTGAACAGGCAACATTATATATCTTAAATTCTAGTTGAAGGTATAATAAGAATAAGAAGAAGAAGAAGAAGAAGAAGAAGAAGAAGAAGAAAAAGAAGTTCCATTAGTCAAGTCTGATTCATAGTGACCCTATGTACAACAGAACAAAAACAATCCTGCCACTGTGCCATGTCAAACGCTATTGTTAATATTTCTCTGCTATTCATAGGGTTTTCAATGGCAGATTGTTTTCGGAGTGGATTTTCAGGTCTTTCTCCCTATCCTGTAGCAACTGTTATTCCCAAGCAGTTTCCCTTACAAAGACTAACCAGGCCCAACCCTAGTTAGCTTCTGAGATCAGGTGGGATCAGAGGTAGGGTGCTACGGCTGCACACAATACTACTACTACTACTACTACTACTACTGCTAATAATAATAATAATAAGTAAACAAATAAACAACAGATATTCAGATAGTGGTAAATATTGTGAAAAGACAGATAACATAGACCAATGTGATAGTGACTGAGAAAAGAGAGCTACTTGCTGTTGGAAATTTCTCAGTGGATGAAATGTTTAAACTGAAACATGAATGGACAAGAAAGTTTCCCATGTTGTAGATGGGAGGCATGTGCTCCAGGTAGGAGAACACTGTAAGATACATGTTCCAAATGAACCAGATTTGTTTGTGGAATAAACTGCTAGTGGCTCTGAGCAAGACGTACAATGGGGAGGGTAAAACACATAGGAGGGTGAAGGGGAAAGAGGCCAGCAGCCCACGGAGAGTAAGATTCCTAAGCACCATCTTGACTCAACGCTGCAACCTATAAATATAGGTGTTATGTGTGTCTCCATTTGAAGATGGGAAACTGATACTTAGAGAGATTAAAGGTTGTTGTTAGGTGCCGTCAAGTTGGTATCCGACTCATAGCAACCCTGGATACAACAGGTGAAACACTGTTGTCAGTGCTTCTCTGCTGTTCATAGGGTTTTCAATGGCTGATTTGTTTTTGGGAGTGGGTTGCCAGGTCCTTCTCCCAAGCCTATAGCACCTGGTATTCCCCAGGGGGGTCTCCCATCCAAGTACTAACCAGGCCCGACCCTGCTTAGCTTCTGAGATCTGATGGGATCAGATGCCACAGGGCTACAGCTGCCGGCAGAGAGATCAAATAGCATGGCAAAAGTCACATTGCCGCCAAGTGTCAAAGTCTAGATTTAAGCCTAAGCAGCCTGGCACCAGATCTTGCCATACTAATCCCAATGTGAATTCAGGCATTATCAGCAACACCTTAGAACCATCCCCTTTGTCCCTCCAACCAGCCATCGATCTATATTCTCAGCCCCAACAGAGAACACGGGCACCAGTGTGGAAGGGGGATTCAGAGGCAAACAAGCCCAGGTTAAAATCCTAGATATTTCTTGACTCCTGTGTAATCTGGAGAAGCCATCAAACTCCTTATAGCTTCAACTTTCTCATCTATAAAATGAGACTAATAATAGCATTTCGCCCCCACACTTATTAAAGTTTTGTAAGAATATGATGAGATCATGCCTACCTATTGTAAGTGATCAGTGAATTCCTAACTACAAACCAAACCAAACCAAACACCCATCACAGGTATTCATTTACCCTGACCCATCTGTCCTTCCTCTCTTTCCCACTGTCATCTGGGCTTCGGTCCACTGCTGCTACTATATGGACTTCCTGAGAAGACTTTGGAACAGAGTCCAGGAATTTGTATTTGAACCCCCTCCTCTGCTTATTCTGATGCAAAGCAGAGTTTATATCACCGAACCAGACCACAAACTAAAGTAGGAGAGAATCTTGGTGTCAGCCTTGGAAACTGCAACACTGTGCAAATGCGTACAGTGTTGGCATTCAATGGGGCTTTGGGGCTTTGAGTCTTTGGGGTACTATTTTGATGGCATTACAACCATAGTTTTAGTAGTTCCTTAATCTTGACCTCATACTGCCCACCTTCCACGTTCCACTACTCTTACCATGTTCCCATGTGACTTTGAGTACCCTCCCCCGATCTGCAGGGACTATATTTCAAGATCGCCAGCAAATGCCTGATAGTACGTTCCTAGGAATACGAGGGTGTTTTCTTCTTATAGATACACACCTGTGATAAATTTTAATTTATAAATTAGGCACAGTAACAGACTAACAGCACTAAGTAATAGTAAAGTAGAACAACGATGTCAACATGTAATAAAAGTTACTTAAAACTTACGAACTGCTAATTTATAGAATTTTCTATCTCACATTTTCAGAACACAGTTGACTGCAGGTAACCCCAACCACTGGAAGTGAACGTGGAGAAAAGAAAACAATGGAAGGAATAGTAAATGGTATTTAAGGTAAAATGTGTAATAACTCTCAAGACACAATTATGGCAAGGCCTAATAAAATGTGCATGCTTAGGGTCAAGTCCTAACATTTAATTCAAAGGGTGATATGTCAATTTGGATCTTCAATAGACATTTGAAATTTAACGTGTAAAAAGTCAAGCTCATTATCTGCTCCTTTAATAACTTTTCTCAGACAGAAAAAAAATCTGTCCTAGCTTTTCAGATGAAAAACCTTGGAAGTTTCAGTTTCTCTTCCTCTTTTCCCATGACTCATATCAGGAAAACATGTTGGTTTTGTCTTCAAAGCATATTCAAAATATGATTTCTCAATACCCCTGCTGCCACCACCCTGCATGAAAAAGTGCCATCAACTCTTGCAAGAGCCACCTAACTGGTTGCTTTGGTTTTGCCACCCCAAACACAAGTTCATTTTCAACAGAGAAGCCAGAAAATGCTTTGGAAACTGAAGCCAAATCAAGGTATCTATGGTAGGCTGAGTAATGGCCCCCCAAATATGTCCATACCCAAATTCTGAAACTTGCAGATGTTACCTTATGTGGCAAAAGAAATGTTGCAGATGTGATTAAATCAGCAACCTTGAGATGAAATAATGGTCCTAGATTATCTAGGCATGCCTGAGGTAATCACAACTGGTTTTGTGAGAGGGATAATGAAGGAGATGGCATCAGAGGACAAGGTGATGTGCTGGTGGGAGCAGAGATTGGAATGATATGCTATGAAGATGAAGGAAGGGGCAACAAGCAAAAGAATGCAAGTGGTCACTAGTCCTGGAAAAGGCAAGGACACAGATTCTGTTCTCATAGCCAACAGAAGGAACAAGAGTTGCTTAGACCTTGACCCTGGAGCCCAGTGAAGCTGATTTTGGACTGCTGACTTCTTAACTGTGAGACAGTAGATTTATGCTGGTTGAGCTGCTAAACTTGTGGTAGCTGTAACAAATTTGCAACAGTAGCAATAGAAAACTATGACAGCACCCTCTTTTCCCTCTTGTTCTGAGTAAAATCTAAAGCTATCATAACAATTCATAAGACTTCTTGCAGTTTACTCCCTATCGTCTTCATAATTCTGACCTTGAAACTCTGACCTCATCTCCCATCACTCTCCCCTTTCAATCTGTCCCACTTTGGCCTCCTATGGCCTGCAGACTTTAAGACCCACCTCCTGTACTTTCTCCATTCCACACCTGGAGTGCTCCTATCCACCAACGGGCGCTGCTCAACGGTTACCTTCTTAGTGATGGATTTCTGGAACACCCAAGTGGAAACCAGGACACATCTCCTTTTCACTCCTCCATTCCCTGGTCCACTTGCCTGCCTTATTTTGTTCCAAAGCACTCTTTGCCATTTGATGAACTGTAGCTTTCCCTTGTTTATTTCTTAGAATGTAATAACTTTTTTTCTTTTTACACCAGTAGGTGCTTACTGACTATAATAATTTTTCCAACTAGTGGGTGCTCAAAATCTTTTTGTTAATTGGAAGGAATTGAAAGTGAATGAGATGCTAACCCAGTGCAACACCCAGCGTGATTTGCGTGCGAGTAGAGTGATAGCAACGCTTCAAGGAAAGCTCTGACTCAGCCAAGCAAGTATTTCATGACATTTGAGAACAAGAGAGGCAGCTGACAAGTCCTGCCAAGGCCAGTTCTGATTTGACTTACTAACCAAGAACTAGCCTGCAGCCGTAGTCCTGTGGCATCCGATCCCGTCAGATCTCGGAAGCTAAGCAGGGTCGGGCCTGGTTAGTACCTGGATGGGAGACCGCCTGGGAACACCAGAAGCTGTAGGCGTGGGAGAAGGACCTGGCAACCGCCTCCCAAAAATCAATCTGCCATTGAAAACCCTATGAACGGCAGAGAAGCACTGATAATAGTGTTTCCCCTGTTGTACAGAGGGTCGCTATGAGTCGGATACTGACTCAATGGCACCTAACAACAACAACAACAACAACCAAGAACTATGTGAAGGAAAATGGGCTAAGGCCTTATAGTGGGTTGTTGTGTTCCATTAATATTCATGGCACAATTCATTCTTGATCTCTGACCAATTAATTATATTAACAATTCTCCTCCACTCCTTGAAATACCTGGAAGGGAGGTATCTAGAGAAGGTGAAAATTTCTTCTCTCTTAAATAGGATTCCTGTGAAGACTTACAGAAAATCTCAAGAAAATGATTTACTCCATTAACATGCACTGTCCTATTTACAGAACAGCAATGAATTTGCACATTATTATTTTTAGAATTTGTACCAGACTTGCACATTGTATCTCAACCTTATCTCCTTCCAGCTGCTTGCTTCTACGTTTAGTCTAACTGAAACTGCAGTGACCTGAGCATTCCTTTATCCTGAGTGAGTTACTGCTCTATAAATAAGAGGCTGTGAGTTAACAGGTCAATAGGGAAAGCGTACATTTCATAACTTTCTCTCAATGACAAACGATGATCCCTGAGTCAAGCAGGGATTCCTTTCAAGTGTTAGTATGTGTTCTGTGCAAATGAAAAGCTCCTTAACAGCCATCCATCGGCGATGGCACAATCCACCAAACTATACGCATCACATAGTCTAAATGCAAGGGAGACCGACCACTTTGGTGCCCAAACCAAGGAGATAATTCAAACAAGCAAACCAAAGTCTGGTAATAGAAGCTGCAGGGATGGCAAACAGACCAGCTTCTTGGTCAGCTCTGAGGGGGCTTGCTAAAGCTCAGTCTTCACCTAGAAGCAGGAGGAGGAAGTGCTGTTGTACGGAATTCACAGTGCTAGCTCTGGGCACAGGAAAGCTACACATCACAATCTTGCTTACTTTGAGTTAAAGAAACATTTTTAGAGATCAAGATTAGCCTAATGAACTGTGGGACGGCCAAGGCACTGCATAGTTAATACCCTTTCCTTTTCCTTGGATTGTCATCCCTCGATAATATCCTACTTTGGAAATGGGCAAACAAAAAGGAGAAAGGGGCTAAAGAATGCAGTTGAATCTGCACAGTTAAGGTGTGGAATAGCACAGTTCCATGGTTTATAGCAACTCCGGCTATCATTAAGTGACTGCATGTGACACTTTGAAGGACAGGCACTTACAGAACAGTAGTTTCCATGTGTGGAATCTTCCATGGATGAACAAAAACGTGTGACACTCATTTTGAGCTATCATTTCTCAGCACGTGGGCTATTTATCAGAATGTTATCTCACTACTCATCAGACATAAGGTGGTTATTGATAAGACAAGAAGACAGGACTGAAAGGCAAAAAAAGCAGGCATCCAGAAAAGGATTCCTACTCCCATCCTCTCCTTTATTCTAGTGGATTGCCCAACCTGCTCTATTCTTGAACTTGGCTTTGAGTCAGCCTCCTCTGAAGACTGCAGATCATGTTAAAAATATGGGTTTGATGTGTAACAGATGAAGATTTTATGAAACACATGTTCAGAGAAGAGGGGGGCCTGAGCTTAAGTAGAATCAACACAGGTTCTTGGACTGGCTCCGATCAAAGGACCTGGGGGTAGTTTCCCTGAAAGGTCATGTGAATATATAATGACCTTACACCCTCACAGGGACCTGCAGGTGTTCGCAGCTCCCTTGCAGTGAGGTTCTTCTCTGAGTGGTCCTATGATCTGTTGGGGTTTTGGCCCCTTCTGGCATTCTCATGTATATTTCTATTATCCCTCCCTCTGCTCTGAAATTACATTGTGGATAATCCTGGCAGCTGGTCCCAGGCAGTGTCGCTCTTCATACTCAGAGAGCTTCTGATGTTAGAATCTTTTCCTGTAGCTTTTAGCCCTGGTGGAGGGGATAATATATGCCAGGTGACACCAGGTAGAACAGATGGCCTCGTTTTTTGCCTGGTTCCTATTTCAAATCAGGTTCTGTTACTCTGATGCCATGTGTGACAAAAGCTACTCTTCCTGAGCAGTAATCTTCATTTACATATTATTCCTGGACTCGGATTTGCTCTGGAAAAAATTAATTTACATGCAATTAAAAACTTTAAATGCATTTATTTTGTGAACTAAAAATTACATATGGTAAAATAAATTCTGAAATCATACAGAAAAGCAAGAAATTTTTAAAAAGTCTCTTCTGTCTTGAGCTCTCCTACTCTTTCTCTTATGAAAGCTAAACAACCATGATAAAAATTATTTTTGTTAGTATTTTTTGTATTTTTTTTTTTGTGGAGCTAAGGATTATCTGGCCTTGCACACGGCAGACAAGTGCTCTACCACTCAGTTACCATCCTAGTCCTTCTGATAAAGTTCTTCTTTTTTCTTTTCTTTTCTTTCTTTTTCTTATTTTTTCTTTTGCAGTACTGGGAGGCTGAACCCAGGGCCTTGCACATATTTTGCAAGTGCTCTACCACTAAGCTACACCCCAGCCCTATTTTTATTTTATTTTTTATATCTTGAGACAGAGTCTTGCTAAGGTAGGCAGGCTGCCTCTGGCCTCAAACTTTCAATCCTCCTCCTTCTACCTCCCAGCTCTCTAGCACTACAGGCATGGGCCACTGTGCTTAGCCTCCGATAAAATTTCTTATCTTCCCATTGAAAAGTATCTCTCTCCCTAACATCTTTACCCTCGCACTCCTATCTCTTTATCTGTCTATATTTGTATTCTTCTCTTCTTCTATTTATCTGTATCTCTGTGTAGCTATCTATCTGTCTGTCTGTCTATCTATCTATCTATCTACCTATGAATATCCCATGTATTCTCTGTCTGCGTCCCACAATAGGGATAACCCTTCACATACTATCTGTTGTTGTTAGGTGCCATTGAGTCAGGTCCAACTCACAGCAACCCTACCTAAAACAAACGGAACATTATCCAACACTGTGCCATTCCAGCACTACAGTCAGCGTTTCTGTGCTATTCATAGGGTTTTCGCTGGTTGATTGTTTCAGTGGTAGACTGCAGAGTCCTTCTCCCAAGCCTATAGCACCTGGTGTTCCCAGGCAGTCTCCTATCCAAGTATTAACTGGGCCTGACCCTGCTTAGCTTCCGAGATCTGATGAGATTGGATGCCAGAGGTCTGTGGCTGTAGGTTCACATAATATCTACAACCAGCTTTTTATTTTTATTACTAATGCATCTTAGAGGGAATGTCATATAATCATATTTATTCTTATAACCAAGCCTTTCTACTGACAACATTTTCTGTCACATAAATGTACCATAATTTGTTTCAGGAGGCCCCTGCAGATGAACATCTGGGTTATTTGTAACATCATTACTTTTGCTGTTGCAAACATTATTGTAACAAGCATCCTTACACTTATTGTACTTCTTCATAGACTTTGCTTCTTTTCTGCATGAGCCCCAGGAATTCGAAACCACTTTACCTTGATTTGTTTTCTTTGTACCATTTAGTGTTATCTAAGGTCTCCCGTTTGTTTCTACTTACTTCCAATTCTCTGCAAATGAGAATAAATGTCACAAGAACAGGCAGTGTCATCATCTCCTCTTCCACCACCTCTTCCTCCTCCTCCCAGGGCCTTGCACATATTTTGCAAGTGCTCTACCACTGAGCTACACTCCTAGCCTATATTTTATTTTATTCTGAGTCAGTGTCTTATTGTTATGCTGGCTGCCTCTGGCCTCCAACTCACGATCCTCTTGCCTCAGCCTCCTGAGTCACTGGGATTAGAGGAGTGCACAACCATGCCTGGCAATGTTGTCTTATTTATCTCTATATTGCCAGCACCTAGAACAGTGCAGGGCATATTGTTGTTGTTGTTGTTGTCAGGTACCGTCGAGTTGGTATCCAACTCATAGCGACCCTCATAGGGTTTTCAATGGCTGAATATTTCGGGATTGCCTTGGGAGTGGATTGCCAGGCCCTTCTCCCATTTTTGTGGTGCTGGGAATTGAACTCGGGACCTCGGAGACTGCAGCGCAGTGCTCTACCAATTGAGCTAAATCTCAGCCCACAGGGCATATAATGAGAGCTTAATGAATATTTGTTGATTTTTTAATAAAATGAACCTAAACATATCTGATGCCTGCAGTAGTAGCTCTGTGGCATCTGAACCCATCAGATCTCAGAAGCTAAGCAGGGTTGGGCCTAGTTAGTACTTGGATGGGAGACCTCTTGGGAACACTAGGTGCTGGAGGCTTGGGAGAAGGACCTGGCAACCCACTCCCAAAAAGCAATTGGCCTTTGAAAACCCTATGAATAGCAGGGAAGCACTAACAATAGTGTTTTACCTATTGTACATAGGGTGGCTGTGAGTTGGATACCGACTTGACGGCACCTAACAACAACAACAACAAACATCGCTGGCAGAATGAATTTCGTTGAATCTATCCAAAAACTACAATGGAAACTAGCTTAATAATTTTTAAAAAATGCAAACATAGGCACAGTGGCACATATCTGTAATCCCAGTGACTCAGGAGAGTGAGGCAGGAGGATATTGAGTTTGAGGCCAGATGCAGTCTGTGTAACTTCACGAAACCCTGAGTTAATATAAAAAATAAAAAATGAATTGAGTGTGTAGCTCAGTGGTAGAACACCTGCAAAGTATGTGCAAGGCCCTGGGTTCAACTCTCAAATATCACAAAAATAAATAAATAAAAGGGAAATGCATCCCATAAAACCAGCAGTCTAGAGATAATGCAGGTTCTAGACATTGTTGATTAGTACCTTAATAATGTTACCACACCAAGGTCTTTCTAACTTTTTATGATGTCACCTTCAGCATAGACTTCCTTTCATACAAGGTTATGTGCTTAGCAGTGGTTGCTGTCTCGTCTCCAGAAACGGTAACTTCCAGAGCAATATAGAAGGCAATCACTCTCTCTGTTTCTTTTGTAGGGATTGTTGTTGTGTTGTTAGGTGCCGTCGAGTCGGTATCCGACTCATAGCGACCCTCTGTACAACAGGGGAAACACTATTATCAGTGCTTGTCTGCTGTGCTTAGAGTTCTCAATGGCAGATTGATTTTTTTGGAGGGGGTTGCTGGGTCCTTCTCCCAAGTTTACAGCTGCTGGTGTTCCCAGGTGGTTCCCATCCAGGCACTAACCAGGCCCGACCCTGCTTAGCTTCCGAGATCTGGCGGGATCGGATGCCACAGGACTACAGCTGCAGGCTTTGTAGGGAAACTGAGTCTTTAATAGAAGTTCCAGAAGACAATTTCTATCATGTTATTGGCTAGGTGAGTGCTGGGGCACATTTCAGATCAATCATTAGCAAAGAACATGAAATCGTCTGGTCTGGTTTAGATAAACCCTCTTGAGGGGGATCGATAATGTGGAGTTATCCCTAAGCAAGAACTAACAATGAACCTAACAGTCCTGATATTCCGGGTGCTCTAATCCTGGCCATGGACAAGGTAGAAGTGCAAATGGGGCCAAGAAAGGAGATGGAAGGCTGCGTCGACTTGAGATTTTATGGGATGCAGAGCTCTGCAATCATACAGTGCATTTTCAGTGTTGTAGGCAGAGATACATATTTTCAGATTCCCTTTATTTTAGGAATAATTTTACTTTCTATGTATGGGTTTCGACGTAAGCGTGACTAAAATTGGTGGCTTCTTCTAGGGTAACGTCTGCATTTTAATATGAGTAGTAGCCCAAGGATATCTGAGGCTGCACCAGAGAAAACTTTAGGAAAGTTGTGTGTGCTTGGTAGTCACCTCAAGCCAGGACAGACAACTGGGAATTTGAAATCTCATTGGCCCTATCTTTAAAATATATTAGAACTGAACTGGGCTTATCATCTCCACTCTGAAGAATTTAGTTGTACCTCTCTCATTTCCTGCCTGTTTTCCTCTTGCTTAGGGTATTCGTCTTCTCTCTTGCCTCCTGTCCCTGCATAGTAGCCAAAGGAGCTTTAAAAATAAAATAAAATAGTTATGTCATTCCCTGACTCAAATCCTCACATAGATTTTTTTAAAAATGTGGTAGTTAGGTCATGGGTGCTATGACATATACCTGAGCTAATTGGCTTAAAAAGAAGAAAGGTTTATTTGGCCCATGGTTTCAGAGGTTTCAGTGCAGGTTGATTGGCTCTCTTGCTTTGGTCCTATGGTGAGGCAGAACTTCGTGGCAGAGAGCACATAGCAGAGGAGCCTGGTAGACTGGAAAGAATGAGAGGAAGAAGAGGGAGCCTGGGTCCCAATATTTCCGTCAAGGGTATGCTCCTGATAGCCTAACTTCCTCCCACTAGGCCTCGCCTCTTAAAGTGCCTCTTAAAGGTCCCATAACCTCTCAATATTGCCACACATTGGCAACCAAGCCTTTAACACAAGGGCCCATGGAGTACACTTGTCCATAGCGTTTTGCTAAGAGTAAAATGCACTCTATTTACCCTTATGTCCTCAACCACTCCACCATGAGGTAAGAAAAAAATTGCTATTTTCCTCAGTCATTTTACCCATGGGATATGCTTCATTCCCTTGGGCATACCAAGCTGTAACCATCTTGGGGTCTTTGAACTAGACCTCCAATTTATCACATGATTGCCTCCTTTGGGTTAGTGAGATCTCACTCCCAAAGTCAGATCTTTCAAAGAGCTTCCCTAAGTACCAGGGCTAAGATAATCCTACACCAACTCCTATCACCCTTATACCTCATGTTTTAATTTCTTCATAATTTTATCATTCTATAATAGCTTATATATTTATGTATTTGCTTACTTTTAGTTTCTCACAAGTAGGAGGTCAATTCCTTGAGGATTTTATTTAGTACTTTATTCCTAGTGTCTAGAAAAATGCCTGGCTCAGTTTATATTTAGATGCTTAATGTTTGTTGACAACAATCCCCAAGTCTATTCTTTTAACCCCTTTTCCATGAAACTGTCATGACATATGTTAAATAGGAAGACCCAGACATGAAATGAAATGACTTCACAGCATACAGGGTTACTGTGAGTGGCAGAAAAATGAGTATGTATTGCCTTAAGAACTTTTGGCAAATATATAAAGTACTGTTAGGTAAGAGTGACTCTGAGATCAAGTCACATCATGTCAGCAGGACCAGAAGGTGGGCATTTAGAGACGTGACATAGACTCACACAGCCCACAGAAATGAGAATCCCTAAATTGCCAGACCACTTTCTTTTCTAAAAGGAGTGATTCTTTCCTGCTGAGAGAAATGCTAAGACAATCTATAAAATAAAGGGCAAGGAGAAAGGTGAATGGAAAGGATAAGGAAAGAAAAATGCCTTATGAGAGGAGAGGGCTATCTGAGGGGAAAGATAATGATGGAACAGATTTACATTGAAAGAAAAGGACTGGAGAAGAAAGAAAATTATGTATTGCTGGGGAGCTTTTATTTGGGTCTCTTTTTGTGTTATTAAGTGGAGAATGGAATTTCTTTTCCTATATATTTGGATAGTGACTGATTTTTGAAATCCTCTGAAATAGAAACACTATAAAGGTTATATTTTAAACACCCCACAAGTTTAAAGCCTGAAGCTGTAGCCCTGTGCCATCCAATCCCCTCAGATCTCAGAAGCTAATCAGGGTCGGGCCTGGTTAGTACCTGGATGGAAGACCATCTGGAAACACCAGGTACTGTAGGCTTGGGAGACGGACCTGGCAACTCACTCCCAAAAATCAATCCACCATTGAAAACCCCGTGAACAGCAGAGAAGCACTGATAATAGCGTTTCGCATGTTGTACACAGGGCCGCTATGAGTCGAATACCGACTCCATGGCACCTAACAACAACAACAACAAGTTTAAAACAATTGACTAGAAATGGAGGAAACCACCTGATAAAAAAGTTAGTAGTGTGTCACTTAAATTTCAAGCAGAACCTCAAAGACAATTTGCAGGGTAACTTCTAACATGTGTTCCAATTCTCATCCAACTAGGTCTTTAATCTATTGTTACATGGAAAAAGCTTCTTCTGGTAGGATTGAAGGGACCTTTGTATGTGATCACAGATAGGTTCTTGCATGGAAATCAGCTGGTTTGAGTTTAGAAATGGGTATAGTAATCAGATATGGATCTTTTCTGTTTTCCCCTCTAAAATTCTATGCTGAAATCATTTGCAGGATGAAGAAAGTACACAGTGGCATTGTGGAAAGATGAAGAGTGTATGATCAGTCCTGGTCAGGCTGTGCAAGTGACTAGGGCCTGTCTATAATCACTGAAAGCAGAGGAATGAATGATACTTCCGCTATGCAGAAGGAAGATGACCTGAGGTGGGAGCTGCTCTGACTACAGCAATCACTAGGTGCCTGGGTCAAACTGAGCAGACAAGCAGGTGATGGGCCAGGCACAGTGAACTGACAGAGAGCGGATTGGTCTAGGGGTTTGCCTGCATCCTGGAGGGAGGGAGTAATTCTCCTGGAGGAAAAGAGAAGCACACTTTATCCCATTATACTTGCTCATCATCACTGTGCAGGGTCTTCCCCAGTTCCTGAGGATTCAGAGAGCTCCCACTGCGGCACAGGGGTATAAAAGAGTCCTGGGCTTTTATGAATCGCAGGCTCCCATCTGAATACAAACTCTAGGACTTCCTAGTTGTGTACTCTGGGGAAATCATTTTATTGCTTTGAACTCTGTCTTCACTTAGGGGCCTCTGTCTTCCTGCCTATAAAATAAGGAAAGTAATTGCAACTTCTTTATAGAGCTGAGGGATGAAATGAGTGAGGGTTTATAAAATGCCACAGGAGCAGCACAGAGCAATTCTGCCAAAGTGTTCTTCCCCTTTCACCTTCCTCTGGGCTTCATCAGGACCCTCTCCATCCACTACTCATTGTTGTTGTTGTTGTTAGGTGCCGTCGAGTCAGTCTCTGACTCATAGTGACCCTCATAGGGTTTTCAATGGCTGACTGTTTCGGGATTGCCTTGGGAGTGGATTGCCAGGTCCTTCTCCCATTTTTGTGGTGCTGGGAATTGAACTTGGGACCTCAGAGACTGCAGCGCAGCGCTCTACCAACTGAGCTAACTCCCAGCCCTCCACTACTCATAAAGGCTGCTTTTTCCTCAGCCTGTCCCGTGGCTCCTTTGCGGGTAGGATCTATGGGGATACAGCTTCATGTCTCTGAAGATCCCCCCGACTCTAGTGCCTAGTTAGGCAATTAACACGCATCAACTTAAATTTAGGGCTGGGGATTTTCTCAGTGGTTAGAGTGCTGCCCTGAACTCTCTGAGGACCCAGATTCAATCCCTAGCACCACAAAAATGGGAGAAGGATGTGGAAATCCACTCATAAAACAATCCTGAAGCAATCATCCACTGAAAACCCTATGAAGGTTTCTATGAGTTGGACCCTCCTTGAAGGTACCTAACAACAATCTAATAGCTTACATTTAAAACTGGATCTATCTGGGTAACAAAAGGCAAAGTGCCCTATTTTATGTTGGGAGAACAGACGTGGCAGGTAACCTAGTTCTGTCACCTCATTGAGGTGTGGCTTCCGCAGAGTCAATTAAAGCTCTCAATCCTGTTTCTTATCAGTGGAACATAGGTGGCCACTTCTCCCCCAGAGCACTGCTGGGAGGAGAGCCCTCAATGCCTGAGTCCCTGGGGGACACTGTCCTGCAGCAGCCTAGTTATCTTCCTCACCAGGTTTGTTTTCCCTTCCTCTAGGGATGCACAGGGTCTCTGTCCCCCTTCCTCCACACTGAGCGCTCACAGTCATCAAGGTGAGGGGGAAGGTAAGAAAAGAGTCCGCGCTGGTGTCTTAATCCTATTCTTTCCTCACGTGCGGAAACAGCTCGAGACCGCACTCCTGCGACCCTCTACTCCACCGTCAAATTGGCAGGAGCGAGTCTTCTCCTTTGTCATTATGAGAGGCAGCTTCACAGGGTAATTTATTGAACAGTGGAATCGCCACTGTCCTACCGATGCCTGTCATCCCGAAGGACAGTCAGTAACTCAGCAGTAGGATGTGGAATCCACCTGGTCCTACTCGGCATCCTGGGTGCAATTTCTCACCAGCGTCCAGCTCCCCGCCACCTCATCTGATATTCCAGAACCTTCCATTTGACTGTCTCCCGGGACAAAGGGTACTGTGTACTCCCTGACCCTTTCCCATGTGCCTAAAGGAAACTGAAACATTTCTCCCTAAAGTACAGAGGATTATTGAGTTGAAGACAGCGAAGCTGCAGGATAATTATCTGCTTTCCTGTTTGCCTGACAGCGGGACAACCATTCATACGGAAAGCAAGGTCTGTGTGCTCTTCCCCCTGCCTTTTCCACTTGAGAGAGTTCTGAATTCTCTCTTTCTTATCAGCTCAGAGACAGTGCCAGCAGAGCCAGCTGAACTGAGGAACAGACTTCACTACCTTCTCAGTTTTCCTACCTTTTAGAAAGCCTGGATCTCCTGTCTTTTCTGTCTTGTCACCGGCTTAAGATTTATAGCTCTTTATTGACATACTTCGGGAGAAGGACTTGGCGATCTACTCCTGAAGCAATCCCCAAACAATCAGCCATTGAAAATCCTATGAGGGTTACTATGTGTCGGAATCTGGACAGCACCTAACAACAACAACAACAACAACAACAACAACAACAATAATTGAAGACCCAAGTTTAAGCCATTGCTTTGAGAGACTCGCTTTCCAGGGAGAATTGTTTTTCTCTGGCATGGTGGGCATGACACAGACTGTTAAACTTGCTTGCTTTTCTCTTGTTAATCTGACTTTTGTTTCAGGGCAATGTCTGAGCTATGACCTTAAAAGTGTTAAAGAAATTAAAATGTTCTCCTTCATCCCCATCTCACATCCTGAACTGATCTTAATACTCAAAGTGGATAGAGCAGACTTAAAATAGAAGTCAGGAAAGGTGGTCAGACAGGCTTGGCCTAGGGAGTAGTTGGTGCACAGAGAGATTTAGAAGGAAGCAACAGAGTTCATCCAGGTCAGTGGTTCTCAAACATTTTATTTGCAGGACACCTTTGCAACTGTAACAATTATTGAGGTCCCTAAAATGATTTTCTTTTATGTGGATTATATCGATATTGTTGTTGTTAGATGCCATCGAGTTGTGGCCAACTCTTAGTGACCCCCATAGCGTTTTCAATGGCTGATTGTGTCGGGATTGCCTCAGGAGTGGATTGCCATGTCCTTCTCCCATTTTTGCAGTGCTGGAAATCAAACCCTGGACCTCAGAGACTGCAGAGTGGTGCTCTACCAACTGAGCTAAATCCCAGCCTATCTATCAGTATTACCACATTGGAAATTAGAAAAATAAGTTACTCTGTGTGTGTGTGTGTGTGTGTGTGTGTGTGTGTGTGTGTGTGTGTATGTGTGTGTGTGCGTGTGTGTGTGTGGTACTTGTGACTTGAATCCAGGGCCTCACACATACTTTGCAAGGGCTATACCACTGAGCTGCAATCTCAGCCCATTTTAATTTTTTTTTTTTAATTTTGAGACAGGATTTTACTAAATTACATAGCCTGCCTTTGGCCTCAAACTCATGATCGCCTGCCTCAGCCTCCTGAGTTGCTGGGATTACATGTGTGTGGCACCATGACCAGCAAAGTTACATTTTGGTAAACTTATTTTAAAATATCAATAATATACTCATTGCATATTGATATCAAAGAGATAACATATGTCATGTAGCATTAGGAGAACTTCATTTTGCATTCAAATAAATAGGAGAATGAAGAAAACACAATTATTATCATAGTATTATCACAAAAATAATTTTAACCTCTTGGATTTATAAAAATGAATGTTGAGCACTTTTGAATTTTTGAGAACCACAGATCTAGGGAAGGGCACTGGGAATTAGGGTATGTTTGTGTGTAATATGTGGATCTCTTTCTGTAATGATAGCATGTCAAGGTGTTTATTGTCAATTAGCGAATTAGATACCATGCTAATTCATAATCATTGATTCACCTAATCTCCATAATAACTCATGAGAGAAGATAACATTATTATTCCCATTTTATGGATTAATAAATGAGGCACACTGAGGTCAAGACTCAAAACGAGGCTTAACAAATATGACAGTTATCAGGAAAAGACAAATTAGGTTTCTATCTTGTCATGACTTAGGCTTTTAAGATAAGACAGAAAAGAGGAACTGCAAGTGTGGGAGGTACTCTAAAGCAAGCAGATAGAAAAAAAAAGACTTGAGGAACTTTCCTTTGCAAACAAAAATACAATTATGGTATTTGGCCTTTGAGGATGAAAAGTACTTCCTGGTTAGGGTCTAAAGAGTCAAGAAGAGAAGGCTACAGAGGAAGCTGTTGTTGGCTGTCTACCTGCACCTTCAGAGCTGTAGCCTCTTGTACTAGTGGCTGACTCCCTTCAGTTGAGTAGTTGTCGGTGTTATTGTTAGGTGCTGTCAAGTTGGGCCCAAGTCAGCGACCCTATGTACAACAGAACAAACGCTGTCTGACACGGTGCCATGCCAGGCACTATTGCCAGTGCTTCTTTGCTGTTCATAGGGTTTTCAATGGCTAGTTGTTTTTAGAGTAGGCTACCCTGTTCTTCTCCCAAGCCTACAGCACTTAGTATTCCCTGGCAGTCTCCCATCCAAGAACTAACGAGGCCTGACTCTGCTAACTCCCAATATCTGGCAGGATTGGATGCCAGGGTGGTATGGCTGTAGACCTACTTGGGTTCCTCTCTGGGAATTACTCTCAGTCAAAGACAGAGGCTAATACAAGGTCGCAACTCTTACCATGGGGCAGACCAAGCCAGGACTGATTGGCAGGTATATCAGAGTCTGGCTGCATGGCCTCAAGGGCAGCACAACTCTAAAGGCCATCCTGGTTCTAGACCTGTCCATGGGGTGTGCAGAGGACTTCCTTACTTGCATGTCACTGTTCAATGTCTCCCAACCTAAGACAAAGACAAGGTCCTAAGTGTTCTGCCCTGCAGCACAGTCCACTCCAACTCCTTTAAAATATTAGGTACCCATATGGATAATATTAAGCCTCTTATACTTAATAGCCTGCACCATCGTCTTGACTTATACTCATCCAGCCTTCCAGGGACAGCCTTCTTCTTCCATGTTGGACACTTCTGGTTTTGAGAGTTTCTTCTCTTCCTGAGTTGCAGTGGGCCTTCCCATTATCTATTCTTTGTCTTTGGTTTTCTTTGTGTTGCTTTACAGATTGACTCATTTGTTCTTCCATGAGGGTTGTCCACACTCCTATCTAGGTGGAGTGTTTACACTGGATCCAAGAGGACCTCCCCCCAACAGTCAGAGCACTGAAACTGACAGTATTGTAGGTACTTCCTGACTCCAGGAACTTTTTTTTTCCTGGCGGGTCATTCATGGTAAAATGTTCAACTTTATACCCTTTACCTTCCATGCTAAGTTGGATGCCCCAAACCATGAAAAGGTGGTATAGCACAACAGATTGCTTCTAACTCTTCGGCTAATTTTTGTCATGGTGGACTGGAAGTGAGGATATGTTAAGCCCCATAGCCCCATGGTTTTCAACGTGGCCTCAAATGCCTTCTTTCTTGTGAACCAACTTACTTTTTGCACAGTGTCATCTTCCCTGCTGGGTTCTGGAAGTAGGACAATTTTCAGTGTTATTTTTAATCATGTAGCACTCAGGGAGATAATGATACTGATTAAAATGTGAGCCTAAGGAAGGTATTTTTCCTTGAGAAGGCTACATGGCAAAAGGGTGTTTTGCTTCCAAAGCTCCACTAGGTGGCATTTTACTAAAGCGGTATTTATACTGTAATCATCAGAAGTAATGCTCACACTATTATTGTTAAAGGGGCAGTATTAAGCTCCTTCCAAATTTAAAGGTCCATATCTCCATAGCTAATTACGGTGAGAATTCTAAACCAAAACTTTATCATAGTTTCAAAAACAGAATATAAAGATCCATGCCCTCCCCAAACCAGCTTATCCTAAAAAGAGAACAGAGATTTGAGACAAAATTTCTAACCTGGACTTTGATTCTAATTTACTAGGTGACCTTCTAAAGGTCACTTTCTGTCTCTAGGTGGGTTTCCTCTCAGTCGAAATGAAAAGGAAGAGCAAACTAGATAGTCTCCTAGTTCGTTTTACTTCTAAAATTTGTTCTATTTTGTTTGATACTGTATTTGGATCACAAGTTTTCTAATACCTTCATCTCCAAATTTGCAGTAAGGACAAATTAAACCATTGGTTTGTTTATAAAGTACTTTACATGAAACCCTGTTGGGATTTAAAAAGTATTTGAAGTTTTAATGTTCCAGGCGACCTGCTAGAAGCATTTCTTTCATACTGAGTTTCAGAATCTTTTATTTCAAGCCAAACAATTTCAGAGGCTGACAACTCTTGTCTACCCTTTCAAGCCATTGTGGAATGAGTTTCTTTGAAACCCACAGAAACTCATCTGAGAGAGCAGGAGAGGTCTTGGCAGATAATTATCAGCATTAGCCAGGTGAAGGGCATCCAACTCCTTTGTCCCGTTCTGCAGGAGAAGCCTCTTTAACGTTTCTATTTTCCAGGTTGCTTTTACCTGAATTATAAGAATCCCACTGAAAAGAGGCTTATCATATTTTACAATATTGTAGAATTTCCTCCTGTCTTTCTATTAAAAATAGACAGACAGGCTTGATGAAAAGAAAGGATGGCCCCTGCAGAGCTCAAGTTCCTCTGCGAATTCAGGCTCAGCAAGAGCCAGTTTAACTCTTTGAGAGCACACAGGGGCTGTGGTAGATGCTGGATGTCGCTGCACTGGGTCTGGCTTGAAACTTGCTACTTCATTCCCCCTGCCACCCTCATCCCCAAATCACAGAACCTGTGACCACTGAGGTCACAAAGGACTTTGCTGGCTGCCTGGCTCTATGTTTTTCCAAGCATTTCCTGAAAGAAGAGTCACTATGGGCAAAAATCATAGCTCTTTTATCAAGAAAACTTTTAGAGCCTGGAGCAATGGCACTCGCCTCTAATCCCAGTGAGTTTGGAGGCAGAGGCAGGAGAATGCCAAGTTTGAGGCCAGAGGTAGCCTACATCACATAGTGGGAACCTGACTTAAAATAAATCATGAATGAGTTGTGGGTGCAGCCCAGTAGAAGAGCACTTGCAAAGTATATACAAAGCCCAGGGTTCAACCCCAAGTACTGCAAAACAAACAAACAAAAAACTGAGAAAGCTGCAAGAAAACCCCTCCCACCACTTGTGCCAAATAGTCATAGTGCACATTAGCATTTTAACTCTCTGGAAACTTAATGTGTATAGCTTATATAGAAATTTATGTGTATGACCTAATGTTTTCCAAATCCATGGAGTATTTGTGAATATAGCTCTAGTTGAATAATTTTGTAGACAATGAAGAAACAAGGTTTAGTGAAGAATGAAATTAAGAATTTATACACCATAAAAACACTGGGGGCAAACTGGATTCTGGCTTAGAGTATACTCTTTGTTCCAAACATTCTAATTGCAGATCCATATCTTGAATATTCTCCGTAATTTTTCAAGATGTCATGTGAATTACATATATCTTAAAATGAAGAGGGACCTACATGATATTCCTTAATTTTGTTATGTTACTAATGAGTGAAGTAAGGTCCAGAGAGGTAAATGCCTGCCTCATGATCATTACCATGTAAGAATAGAACTAAAGATTGGAGGTGAATTTTCTTGAATGAAATATGTCTGGGGATCATATCTAAAGCATGCCATCTTTTCACATTAATCCAAACCTTAGAATTAAGATCACATGTAAGTCATCATATACACTACGCCACTATCAGCCATTAAGAAGTTCAGTTGAATAGGGTCCTTCCTTTTACCTTAGCAGGGGATTTTGACAACAGAACAAGTAAGTTTTGATGACATCATTGCAACAAGGAAGAGCTAATAAAAATAGATTCGATTAAAAATGCCAGCAGGAGGCATGATGTCCACTTTCTTCCACCCACCGAAGTCACCAAGTTCATTGCTGACCCCTCCCTAAATAAGCTGTCTTATATACTGAAGACCCAAAAGGTGCACAGAAACTCTTCCAATCTCATGTGTACTGGAATTTATGATTTGGAGAAGGAAGTGGTCTAAGTCAACGATCCATGCCTTGGGAAGGAAGACCTTGCCAAGGAAAACAATGATGTAAATAGGATGACCCCTAGGCTCAGACTGCACAAAAAAACTGTCCTGAAGTAACTTTACATTTTTGTTAATATGCTCATTTCCGAGGTGCTTGCTTACCTCAGAATACTCTTTACTAGCCTTTGTTTTCTGTCTCCTATAATCGATATGGGGCTGGGGTTTAGTTCAGTTGGTAGAGTGCTGCTCTGTGCTGAAGCCCTTGGTTCCATCCCAGCACCTCAAAAGTGGGAGAAAGATGTGGCAATCCACTCCCAAAGCAATCCCGAAACAACCAGCCATTGAAAACCCTTATGAGAGTCGTTATGAGGCCATCCTGACTCAATGACACCTAACAACAACAACAACAACAACAGCAACATAACCAATATGACAGTAGTAGCCCTTTCCTTCTGGGGAAGAAAACAACCTTGGTTTGAGTGGGGGGTCCATAGGAAGACGAAGCTTCCTCAAGATTTTGAGGCATTCCCAGAGGTCTGCTTCCCCCTCATGACTTTCTCTCTCGAGCTCCTACAGCCATTCATGCAATTGGCCCAATTTCTTATGTACAGGGAAATAATATTATTCACCTTGTGTGAATTGTTGTTGTTAGGTGCTGTCAAGTTGGTGTCTGACTCATAGTGACCCTATGTACAACAGGCAAAACAGTATTGTTACTGCTTCTCTGCTATTCATAGGGTTTTCAATGGCAGATTGGTTTTTCGGAGTGGGTTGCTGGGTCCTTCTCCCAAGCCTACTGTACCTGGTGGTCTCCCATTCAAGTACTAACCAGGACCGATCCTGCTTAGCTTCCCAGATCTGACAGGATCCGACACAACAGTGCTATGGCTGAAGGCTTGTGTGGATTAGACTACCTTAATGATAATCTGGGCTGGGATTTAGCTCAGTTGGTAGAGCGCTGCTCTGCAGTCTCTGAGGTCCTGAGTTCGATTCCCAGTACCGCAAAAATGGGAGAAGGACGTGGCAATCCACTCCCAATGCAATCCCGAAACAATCTACCATTGAAAACCCTATGAGGGTTGCTATGAGTCGGACACAACTCGACGGCATCTAATAACAACAACAATGATAATATGAGACGTCAAGAGAAAAGAGGTCACACTGTGTCCTACAGAATCTTCTGCCACTCCTGTCTTTTTTGTATGCTTTCCCTGTTTTTCTCTCCCTTACCCTCAATCCCTCCCTCATAGGAATAAATTCTTCTTCCTGAGAAGAGGAGGAGGAGGTTCTACCCTCCTCTGAGGGCACAGTGTGAGCCAGCATGCATTCCCTACAGCAGCTCAGTGACCCCAAGAGAGCCTCTCAGAGCTTTCATCAAGAAATGTAGTTCTCTTTTTAAAAGGAATTCTGTAGCATACTGCCACGAATAAATGTGTCTCTACTTGTTATAACTGTATAGAGTTGAAAATAGCAAAATCGTGTCTCTTCTTTTAAATTCTGCTTCTGAATTCTCACCACTGCAGCTATCTTTCGTCCTAGTTATTTAATATCAATCTTTGGTGAAGAAATAGTTCTATCTTTTAAAAAACACTATGATTCTAGGTCATCTATTGTCTCATGACTCCTCACCCCTCCTATGTAGGGAAAATTGGGAAGATGTCACTTAATCGTCTTTAAGTATCATCAAGTCTTGTACAGGTGAAATGATGAGTCAAAACCCAAGTTGCTACCTATTTTATACTAACACTCATGTTCTTCACTATTTCTCTGATGTGCACCTCCTAGAACTGAGTCTGGGGCGTCACCAATTTCACCAGCATATGTTCTGGGTGGCAAGCTCCTCAGTGCAGTTCTGGAGCTGCGGACCACTACAAAACAAAAGAAGGATGGAAGGGGCCAAGTCAAAGGAAATGCCACCATCCCTGGTTTTCCAAGAGCTTTGGTCAAACCATCTGGAGGCAGCTCTTCTTCACTCTGAAGAAGGAATGTACTTTTAGATTTAATTGGATCATCATTAAAGCTTAAGCAGCTTCTCTTTGCTCTTGGATTGCAATTCAGCCCCCTGAATGTGATATGAATGATGTGCTCCGCTTCATTTTCATCCTCACTTGAGTTACCTCTCCCTCCTCACTCGGCTCCAGCCACATGGCTTCTTTGCAGTTCTTCCAATGAACCATCTCAGATTCCTCCAGCATGCTCCTCTCCCTGCCTAAAATTTAACTCCCCTACCTCACCTGCTACCTTTCCACCAGGTCAGATTTTTCTGGTACTATAGTTTCCATTACTCATCTCTTTATTTGCAAATCCCTTCCCCAATATCCTGGGTTAAGAAGCTTGACCCCTATGTTGCCCTATTCATTGACATTATAGCATTTGTCACAAACAATAATTATTTGTTTATGTGATTACTTATTTTTCATAGCTTCTATCTCCCAACAGATCTTAATGAGCCCTGGGGGTAGTGTTAATATGGTTCCTGGCACATGACACATTTCAATAAATAATGCTGAATGCATATTTGAATGAAGGAATAAATGTACAAGGTAGTGTACAATCGCCTCACTTATTTGCCTTTTGTACAAATGCCTCTTAGACCTTACCTCCTTTGCACGTGTGTTTAAGGGACTCAGATTTTGATCTGGCATGAGTTGTGTTATTTGACACTTAGAACCAGTGGGAAATTGTCTAAGAAGCAGATTGGTAGTGCAGTAACTAAGCACAAACTTTGTCTTTGCCTAGCCTTTTATCTACCACTTTTCAGTGCCTTCTTAGTGTGCCCAACACGTCCTATGTGTAGTACACAACAATGACCTTAAGCTGCTGGGTCAGTGGTATGAAAATGAGCAGGACTACCCCAATCTGCTGCAGTTCCAGTGATTTCTGGGCTCTGGTTTTGCAATTTCCTGAAAAACTACAGGCACTCATGGGATTAGCAGCTGAATTGAATCTGTTTGTTCATCACAACTTGAGAAGGCTAGTCTGCCTGTTGCATCTTAAAAGGAAAACATTTTAAAATTACATGTGAGAGCACTTATTCCAATTCACCCCAACCTTTGGAGTCCACACAATCCATCTCCTCTTCTAGAACTAGCCAGACCTATTGTTGATTTTCTGTACATTTTCTCTCTGCCTCTTATGTTTGTCAAACAATTACATATCATCAAATTTTATTAAATAATATCACATTCATTTTGGGTTATTTGAGGGATGCATGTGTGTGTAAGTGCATGTTTATAAGGGCTTGAGTATGTATGGTATCCATAGGAAATTCCTTGGACCCGAGAATGCATACACTACAGAATATAGCATGGTCCTAGACAATCTTTAGAAGATCAAGGGTGCAGGTCCCATATCATATGCCATATGTTGGGGTTAAATAAACATAAGAGGCCATTGTTTGGGACTAGGATCTTGCATTGAGCGCCAACAGATAAGATTAAAAATCAAAGTGGAACTGCCCATGCTAAAGATCTACATCAACAAACTGATACCAAATTGTTATCTGACATTCTAAGAATCCAGAGATAGATAACAGCTAAATTTCCCAAACATACATTTCAGTAATGAAGTGCCTTAATCCTTCCACAAAAACGGTAAACTGAAGTTACCTGAGGCTAACCCATTAGTTATTGAACTACTACTCTTCTATCTTCATGACCTACTTTACAAAGAAAGCGACTTTTTAATGACCAATTTGCCTTTTATTTTTGTTTCTGCTTTTGTTTCAGGACTTTTCTCTCTATAAACCCAACTTCTTGTACTCAGCTCACCACAGCATTTAGTCTATGGAACAAAGCATTGCACGATTTTAAGATCTCAAATAAAACCAATTAAGATCCTTAAATTGCTGTAATTTTTCCCTTTGACACTGGATTTTCTGGAAGAGACACTGAGATGAAAGGTGGCTTGCAGAATATTTATCAGAAATCAATGGACATGGAAGAGAGGTGGGAGGACTGGGAAGATGAAGAATGTGAATGGGGGTGCAGGCCTGACAAAAATGTCAGCCACCTCCATAGGGTTGTTCCATAATAGGCCTAAACCTGGTCTTTATGTGTCCTGGCCCTGCTTTAATCAGTCATTGTGAGGCCCGTCAGAAGGCTTGCACATGGATAACTTACAGGCTAGGCTGCCTGTTGGCAAATGAGGGGCACAAATCCTTTCATGAATCTGGGTGGTACTTCTTCTTGTCTAACATAAAATAGGTGATATTCTCTAATGAAAATCTTATGAGATTAAAGTTTGGTGAATATTTATAGAATAGAATACCATTGCCCAGACCTCTGCTTAAGCTGAAAGCCAAATATGAACCCAGACTCTACCTGATATACTATTCTGGAGGTAATATGGGGCAGATAATATAGAAGGTCTTTGTACAATAGGAAAATTCTCACATTTCTCAAACCTGCCCAGGACTGCTCATTTTCAAATACACTTCTAATTTGATGAATATAAAAATGCTCTCCAACTAACAGCACTTGAAAAATATTTCCCCCAATAATGCCTAAAATCTATACCATTTCAACATACATGACATCATCTGACTCATACAAACCTGATATAGCAATTATTGCTCTTTATTGAAAATTTACAAGACAACACTTCCTTTTTTTCAGTGCTAAGGATGGAACCCAGGGCATTTCATTTGTTAGACAAATTCTCTACTAGTACAGAACTATGTCTCCAGTCCTTGGTTTTTGAGATGGGGTCTCACTATGTAGCTCAGAATAGCATTGAATTTTCTATGTGGCCTATGCTGCCCTCAAACTCACATCCTCTTGCTTCAGACTCCTGACTGCTGGGATTTACTCAACACCATATCCAACACAGACCTATTTTTAATGTTTTTGGAGTTATCTGCCTGACCCTGGGCTAAGCACTTTTCTTGGATCATCTCATTTAATCACTAAAACAGACCAATGACCTTTTCATTGGAACTAAATTTTTTTCACCAACATAAACAGCCACTTTACACATGGAATTCACCAAATGGGACATACAGGGACCATATTGACTACATATGTGGAAAAAAACAATGGAAAAGCTTGATGTCAAATGTCACAATAAGAACAGGTACTGATTGTGGATCAGATCATCAACTCCTCATATTGAGGCTCAAACTAAAATTGAAGAAAATTAGAACAACTGTGCAAGAGCCAAGGCCCAACCTTGAGTATATGCCTCCACATTTCAGAGGTCACATCAGGAACAGATTTAATGCTTTTCCAATGACTGAAGACCAGACAAGTTGTGGCATGACTTCAAAGACATCATTCATGAGAAAAACAAAACATTATTAAAACACAGGAAAAAAGACAAGGCCAAGTTACATGTCAAAGGAGATTCTGAAACTTTCCTTTGAACATAAAGCAGTAAAAGTAAGAGGAAGACACGGCAAAAAGAACTAAACAGTAGATTTAAAAGGGCAACTCAAGAAGACAAAATCAAATATGACTGTGCAAAGAGCTGGAGATAGAAAACCAAAAAGCAACGACATGCTCTGTTTTTCTCAAGCTTAAAGAATTTAGGAAAAATTTCAAGTTTCAAGTGGAAATAGTGAAAGATTGGACAGGGAACATATTAAATAATGCAGAAAACATCAGAAGAAGATGGAAGGAATACACAGAGTCATTATACCAAAAAGAATTGCTGGAGGATCAACCATTTCAAGAGATTGCATTTGATTCGAAACCAATGATACTGAACGAACAAGTGGAAGCTACCTTGAAGGCATTGGTGAAACTCAAGGCTCTGAGAATTGATGGAATACCAATTGAGATATTTAAATAAAGAGATGCAGCGCTGGAGGTGCTCACTTATTTATGCCAAGAGATTTGGAAAATAGCTACCTGGCCAAATGACTGGAAAAGATCCATATTTGTGCCTATTCCCAAGAGAGGGGATCCAACCCAATGTGGAAATTATCAAATGATATGATTAAAATCTCACACAAGTAAAATTTTGCTAAATGTCATTCAAAAGTGACTACCACAGTACATAGACAGGGAATTTCTGGCAAATCAAGCTGGATTCTGAAGGGAGCATGGAACCAGGGACATCATTGTTAATATCAGATGGATATTAACCAAAACAAAAGAATTCCAAAAAGATGTCTATCTATGTTGTATAGACTATGCAAAGACATTTGACTATGTGGATGACAACAAATTATAAATAACATCGTGAAGCATGGGAATACCAGAGCACTCAATTGTACTCATGAGGAATCTGTACACAGAAGAGAAGGCATTTGTTCCAATAGAATAAGAAAAGACTGCCTTGCTTAAACTCAGGGAAGGTGTGCATCAAGGCTGTATCTTTTCACTGTACCTCTTCCATCTCTATGCTGAGCAAATCATCTGAGAAGCTAGGCTTTATGAAGAAAAACATGGCATCAAGATTAGAGGAAGATTCATTAACAACTTCCATTAGGCAGATGACAAAACTTTACTTGCTGAAACTGAAGAGGATTTGAAACATTTTCTGATGAAAGTCAAACAACACAGCCTTCATTATAGACTGCACCTCAACATCAAGGAAACAAGTTCATGATAAATGGAGAAAAGACTGAGGTGTTCCAAAATCTTGCTTTACTTGGTTCTACAATCAATACCTATGGAAACAGCAGTCAAAAAATCAAAAAACACATTGTGTTGGGAAATGCTGTTGCAAAATATCTATTTAAAGTGTTGATTGTAAAGATGTCACAATGAAGATGAAGATGCAACTGATTCATGCCATGGTATTTGCTGTCACTTCATATTTTTGTGAAAGCTGGATGTTGAATAAGGAAGATAGCAGAAAAATTGATGCTTTTGAAATATGGTGCTGGAGAGGAATATTGAATATACCCAGGACTGCCAAAAGAACCAACAGATCTGTCATAGTAGAAGTGCAGAGTATTCCTTGGAAGCAAGGATGCCTAGACCCCATCTTTTGTATGTTGCACATGTTGTCAGGAGATACCAAGTCCTGGCAAAAGACATTACATTTGGGAGAGTGCTGGTCCATGAAGAAAGGTAGACCTTCAATTAGAGGGATTGATACAGTGCTGCATATATGGGCTTAAACATAAAAAAGTTCATGGGCATGACTCAGTGTTGGGGAGTGTTTTATTCTGTTGTACATAGGGTCACTATGAGTCAGAATCAACACAATGATACCTAAGAACAATAGCAACAACAGGGCATGTTCAGTGTGACATTAGCCTTGGGTGCCCAATCTGGGTACCTACTGTGATGTGAGCCTAGGGTCTTTCTTTTATAAAATGGGTCAGTGGCTTGGATTAGGGTGTGGAATCCATTAGAAAATGTCCCACCAGTCTCCTCAGAGATGCACATGGCTTCATCCATCATGGCTGTATGGCAGAATTTCAATCCCCTTTTCCTCCATATTGCCTGCTATTACCTAAGCTAACTACATTACAAGGGGGAATGTTGAAATAAACAAACAAAAAATCACTTATATTTGGATTCCTCCTTCTGATCTTTAATTTGAAACTCTTTGACCTGAAAAAAACCAAATGAAAAGTGAAAGCCACAAATAAGAATCTTTCTGAGTGACTGTGCATGAAATAAGAGGGAGCCCTGATCTCAGCCATTGCAAATCCCTGTCCTTCTCCATTGAATGACTGTAATCACTGAATAATGATGTGAAAACTCTTAGAGGAGAAAGAAGGGGCCTGGGGATTTTGAGGCTCAGAGATCTGGAGGAGTATATAACATAACCCCTCAAAATGGGGGATCTAGGACAATTTTTGCAAGGCAGTCATGAAATTTAATTCCAAGGAGATTAAGGCACAGCTTCAGGATGCAAACCCCCAATCCTCCAAAGAAAACTAATGTTTATTTAAAAAAAACTGAAAATATGAAAGTTTGCTATCAAGGTCAAATCAAAAACCTAACCAGAGGACTCTCCACTAGTTGCTCTATGTTTATTAAAATGACTACTGTTAGAGCTTGCACAAGTACTGTATTTATTAAAATGACTACTGTTAGAGCTTGCACAGCCCAGATGTCCTCCTATGATCCACAGATGGGACAGTGGAAGAAACAGATCAACTCAGGTAAAGGTGCTGAGCTCTGAACATTTACTCCCAACCAGGCTCTCTTCTAAGACATGGTGACCAACAGCAAAACAGAGAGATGAGAACCTTGCCCTCATGAAGCTTGCTGTCTAAAGGCAAAATGAACAGGATGTTCTGAAAAACAAGAAAAGGAACTAAGAAATTCTCCAACCCAGGAGGAAAACCTCTTAAACTAAGGTACTAAGCAGCTTTGGGGCAAGAAATAAGTGAAAACTCACTAGAACCATTTTCTTTCCAGCCTATGATTTAGTACGTAGGGCAGGATGAAAACTACTAGGGTGGAGCCAGGATGGGTCACATTGCTTCTGCCTTTTTCACGCCTCTAGGCATGAAGACCAGCAGGACTATGTTACAGACCCAATGAATTTCTTTCATCATACTATTCATGAGGACTTGCATAACATTTGACCTTCTTTTTTGGCTCCCATCCTTATGAAAATTTCTTTGTGAGGGGCCATTATATTTTGCCATTCAATGTATTTGTACTATATGATGCAGATTGAAATGACGAACCATTTGGTGTCTTTTGGACACTTTGGCTTCAGTGGGCCAATTAGGAATCGAGATGGCCCTAGAAACACTGTGCCTTCAGGAAACAACGTGGGATCCCTCTGTGGTGCATGACCTGAGTGTATGCCCAGAGGAAACCTGTCATGGTTCTGACCAAGGTTATGAAGATCAGAAGTTGAGAGACTCAGTTAGACAAATGAGAACCATCCAATTCCTTCCAACTGATTTATCTTTCCCCTGCTCTTTTGTTCTCTCATCATAATACTCACACTTTTCTTACTGTGTCTTCTTTCTCCTTTGGTTCCATATAGCTGCCCTGTGGACATCTCACCACTGATGGCTAGATCATCTCTTTGCCTGCAAAGAAGTTAACAAGACAGGCATTGCATAGAGACTGACTGGAGAAGGCTCCCTTTCTTGGAGCCCACCCAACAGGGTTACAACATTATTGAGTTCAATGTTTGCTCCTAGACAGATTAACACTCCCAACACTAAGATCCTTAAGCAACTCTTAGTTTTACCCCAGCCATCTCAAATCCTACCATGACATCAAAAACATACACTCCCTCATTCCCATGCACAAGCCCACTCACCATTGTGTCTACAGGACTAGCTATATTTTCAAAATATAAAATTCTACTACTTTCGTGAAAATATTCCTATCCTTGACCCCTATCTCAGCTGGACTATCACATTATGCCAAGTAGGCGGGGAATCCTGACCTACTTCTGGGATCAATTTCTATGTCCTACTTTTGGATCAACTTCCCATCTGGCTGGAGAAAGACCTAAGCAGTACCCAAAAAATGTGAAGTGATATCTTATCTAAGTTTGTCAATAAAGTGCATTTCTTTTTCTCTCAGTTTTTCTAGGAACTCCTTCTCTGAGCCCTCCCCTGCATTTCTTCTTATAACCTTCCATTTGAGGGGTAAAAAAGAGCAGAGAAAGAAAATTGTTTCTTTCTTCCATGTCTTAGCCACAACCCTCCTATATCACTGGGTCCCAAGGTCAACGCATACAGGCATAAAGTCATGTTCTATTTATGTAGCGCTTTTCCACTTTGTCTGAGCTTGAGAAAGGGAAGGAGATTACATAATCTATGAATACTTTCCATTTGGGGCAGAGAGTGTGTTATGGTCTGGATCTAAATGTCTCTCAAAGATGACATATTTGAACATTTTATCCCCAGGTGGTGGCAATTCTTGGGAAGTTGTGGAATTTGGGAGGTGAGATTGAGCTTGGTGGAAATTATTCACTGCGTGAGCCTTTGTAACTTTTTACCCAGACCCACAGCTCTGGCCCCTCTCTACTTCCTGATCGTGGAGATGTAAAGTTGTCTGCCACAGGACCTGCAACTTGCCACTGCCCACACCTGCCCCACCACTGTGATGGACTGATCTTCTAACTGTGAGTCCTCAATAAAAATTTCCTCCATAAGTTTTCTTCAGTTGCTTTCTCTGCCATAGCAGTGATACACTGACTAATACAATGAGGAACAAATCTCACAGCAGCCTCCTTGAGAGTTTGAGAGACAGAGAGAGAGAGAGAGAGAGAGAGAGAGAGAAGAAAAAGACAGAGGTTTTACCCTCTCAGAATATCCTTTATTTTCAACTCCAACCCATCCCCCCAACACATTATCTGCTTTGGCCTTATGTCAACTAAGTATAAAATCCAGCCTCCCTCAAAGTTGACACAAAATAATTCATTTCCATGGAGAAGTATGAGTAAGAGAGGTGTTAACATGTCCCACATCAAATATTTAGCCCTACCTCTCTCAGAAATTGTATGTCTATCAAGAAATTGTATGTCTATCTTTTGAGGTCATTTGCACCTGGAAGCTCTTTAGCCTATGCTGTGTCTTACCTTGCTGGTCCTTGTTTCTGAGGTACCCATCCTCCAGTACCCACAACGTGATTTTACCCATAAACCTTAGTATATCAGCTATCCCAAATCTTTACCCAAACCTGCATATCTAATGCCATTTGAATTTGGAGTGTGGGTAAAGTTTTCTTTTCAGTGGAATCCAATCTATTATGAGAGTTGTCTCATTTATAGAATGTTTCCCATTTCTTTTCTTCTCTTTTTCTCACGCCTTCCCTTTCTCTCTTTCTTTCCTTTTCTCTTTTTCATACCTATAGTTCATTTGTGATAATTCTCTGATTTTATTTACTTTCATTTTGTTAGGTTTTCACCAAAATTCCTTTGAGCTATATGACAATGCTTAAAATTAATTAATGAGGATGTATCTATCCATCCATCCACTCATCTATCAGATTTATTTCCCTATGTTGGTCAGGCATATAACAGTAGCTATACTGATAGCTTCATTATTAAGATGGTAAACTGCTGAAATCAAGGACTATATCAAGTTCTTATTCTGAATTCCTCAATTTTCTTCTAATTCTAAATCAGCAGCCTCAATCCAGGACATCAAACTTTACCATCCAGGCAATAAGATTTTAACAGGTTTGACAGATTCCTTTCTTTGCATCAGCAGCTTCTTCATAGTTCCCTATCCTCAGAAGACTTAGAAGCCTCATCCTATCCCCTGCTCTTTTTCCTGCAGGTGACCTTTCTGCTACAAATCCCAGCATTTTCAGTATTGTCATTTATAGTCTAGTTGTGATTCTGAGTGGCTCTAAATTTCCAGGACTCTCGATATGTACAAATACCCTTCAAAGCATTAGAAAAGATAAACAACAGAAAGAATTTCTAAGGAAGAACATGTGATATAAAAATGGTCCAAAAATGATAATGTCATAAAAAGGAAGAAAGGGTAGGAAATTTTAGCAAACTAAGAGATAGTCCAGATATAATAGATAAATATGATATGCTATTCCAGACAGGACCCTGAACTAGAGGAATATCACTGCAATAGAGAACGTTATTTTGTAAATGGACAAGAAATGTAGCCAACAGATGATAAAAGTTCTATGTTAATGTTCAATTCACTGAAATTGATAACTGTATTGTATGCTGTTGTTAGGTGCTATTAGTTGGGTTGGACTCATAGCGACCCTATGTACAACAGAACAAAACATTACCTGACACTGTGCCATGCCCAGGACAATGTCAGTGCTTCTCTGCTATTCATAGGACTTTTAATGGCTGATTGTTTCAGAAGTGGGCTAGCAGGTTGTTCTCCCAAGCCTACAACACCTGGTACTCCAAAGCAGTCTCCTATCTAAGTACTAACCAGGCCCAACCCTGCTTATCTTCTAAGTTCTGATAAGATCAGTTGCCAGGGTGGTATGGCTGCAGACACTGTGAGTATAGAAGAAATTTCTTTTTTTTATGTAATACCCATTGGATTATTTAGGGGTAAAGAGTGAAAATGTATACAATTTACTTTCCAGCCTTCAGGAAAAAGAGTAGTCTGTCTGCCTCTCTCTCTCTCTCTCTCTCTCTCTCTCTCCATCCCCCCTTTCTCTCTCTCTCTCTCCATACATACATATATATATATATATATATATATATATATATATATATATATATATATATATATATATATATATATATATATATATATATATATATATATATGTGTATATATATATATATATATATATATATATATATATATATATATATATATATATATATATATATATATATATATATACATACATAATAGCCTGCAGCTGTAGCCCTGTGGCATCCGATCCCGTCAGATCTTGGAAGCTAAGCAGGGTCGGGCCTGGTTAGTACCTGGATGGGAGACTGCCTGGGAACACCAGAAGCTGTAGGCTTGGGAGAAGGACCTGGCAACCCCCTCCCAAAAATCAATCTACCATTGAAAACCCTATGAACAGCAGAGAAGCACTGACAATAGTGTTTCCCTGTTGTACAGAGGGCCGCTATGAGTCGGATACCGACTCCACGGCACCTAACAACAACATATATAATATGGTCACTGGGTCAGACCTGGGTATGAAGTTTTAGCTTTACTGATAGTGGGTTTAGGATTATAATCGTCTCAAATGTGCTAACCTGACAAAGGCAATTTCTAATTACTCAGTTTTTATGAAGTAATAAGAGAATGTCCAATGGCAGGATGTCCATTATGGGAGGTGCTCTTCACTATTCATGCACTTTTTCTCTAAGTTTGAAAATATTTTCAGATGAAAGTTTAACAGAAGTGATCTGTGTCTGTCTTCTAAATATTACACTCTTTGAGATCCTCTGACATAGGTGCCACTATCACCAAACTCTCAGAAACGTGATAATCTAACTGAAAATCTTGTATGACGTGCTGTCCCAGGCAAAGGCCCTGCAATATTCTCATCACAACAGAGGTTCAAATATTTCAGAGCAGAATCTACAAAATGCTAATATAGGACTTTTGAGGTTCTCAATTTCATCTTGAGTCAATTTTGGTAATTTTTGTCCTTCTATGACTTTTTCCTTTTCATAAAAGTTATCTAATCTGCTTGCATGAAGTTATTCATAGAACTTCTGAAAATTCTTTTAACTCTTATTAATTTGGTGCCAATGTGCTCGTCTTCATTTTCTAATATGGCCCTCTGTGTCTTTATTATTCATTGTAAGCCTAAAGAATAGTTTGTTAATTTTGCCAGTACTGATATTTTTAACAAATCGACATTCAGCTTTTTTTTTCTCCTCTGTTTCCTATTTAATTGGTTTCTCCTCTAATTTTATTATTTTCTGCTTTCTTGTTTGGGGTTTAGAGCTTAATTTCTTCTTATTTTTCTAATTTCTTATACAATGCTTAGATCATTCCTATACAATATTTCTTCTTTTCTAGTACAGGCATTTAAAGCTATAAATTTCCCTTTAAGTACTGCTTTGATGTTATGTCATAAATTTTAATATATTATGCTTTTATTTTCATTCATTTCAAAATACTTTCTTATTTGTTTGATCTATGGGTTATTGAAAAGTACACTGCTACATTTTCAAATATTAATATATTTCCCAAGTTTGCTGCTTATTTCTAATTTAACTCCATTGTGAAAATATGATTTTTATGTTGCCAGTACTTAAAATGTAGTGACACTATTGTATGGCCTAGCATAGTCTATTCTAAGGAATGTTCCATTTGCACTTGAGAAGAATGTATTATTCTATTGTTGGGTGGACTGTTCCATAGATATCACTTGTAGTTTGTCAATAAACTAGTCATGTAGTTTAATAGTTGATGAAGTTAGGTCATTTGTTATAGTTTTCTATTTTCTTTGGATCAATTTGTGATGAAAGAGCATTTACATCTCCAAATATTATTCTCTATTTCTCTCTTCAGTTCTGTCAGTTCTTTCTGAATATTAGAGGTTTCCTCTTATGTGCAAATATGTTTATAATTGTTATATATTCCTGATTATTTTATTGTGAAATATATTCCTCTTTGCCTCTAATGACATTTTCTATCTTAAAGTCTATTTTTTTCTGATAATAACATAGCCTCTCCATCTTTCTTATTGTTAGTGTTTGTATGGTATATATCTTTCATCATCTTTTTCCTTGAATTTTGTGTCTTTGTATCTATGTATCAGCATAATGTTAGGTCTTACTTTTGCTTCATTTAGCTTGATGGTCCCTGACTTTTATTTAGAACATTTTAGTCCATTTTCATTTAATGTTTTCTATGGTTATTTTTCCCCATATGGTGGTTAGTTTGCCATACTATGGGGGCTTGCTTGTTACTATGATGCTGAAAGTTATGCTAGTGAGGTTACAGATACCTTCAGGGTCACCCATAGTGGATAAATTTCCCTTGAGCTTCTAGACTAAAACAGACAAGGGACTAAGATCTGGAAGCCCACTCCCAAAACAATTAGCAATTGAAAACCCTATGAGTAACAAAGAAACACTGTTAGATATAGTGCCAGAAAATGAGCCCCCTAGGTCACAAGGAACTCAAAAGATTACTGGGGAAGAGTTGCTTCCTCAAAGTAGAATCTACCTTAATAACAGAAGTAGAGTAAAGCCCCAGAGGCCTGTGTTTGCTGATGTGACAGGACTCAAAATGAGGAGGAACAATTGTAAGCATCCATTAATAATTGGAATGTGAAGTGTACGTAGTATGAATCTAGGAAAATTAGAAATCACCAGCAGGGAAATGGAGCACACAAACATTGACATTCTAGACATCCACGAGCTAAAATGGATTGCCATGGGCCAATTAAAATCAGATAATGATATGGTCTACTATGCTGGCAATGAAAATTAAAGAGAAATGGGGTTGCAATCATTATCAAAAAAGACATCTCAAGATCTGTCCTGAAGTACAATGCTGTCAGTGATAGAATAATATCAATTTGCCTACAGGAAAGGCCAGTTAATATGACTATTACTCAAACTTATGGCCTTGAGTATAATCCACTTGAGTTTAGAAACCACCTCAAGAACAGGTTTAATGCATTAGTCAGTAATGATAGAAGACCAGATGAGTTGTGGTATGACATCAAAGACATCATTAATGAGGAAAGCAAAACATTATTAAAAAGACAAGAAAGAAAGGAAACATCAAATTATATTTCAAAGCAGACTCTGAAACTTGCCCTTGAACATAGAGCAGCTAAAGTAAAAGGAATACATGAAGAAGTTAAAGAACTAAACAGAAGACTTCAAAGGACAGCTCAAGAAGACAAAATCAAATATTATAGTGACAGGTGCAAAGAGCTGGAGACAGAAAACCGAAATGGAAGAGCACACCCTGTTTTTCTCAAGCTTAAGGAATTGAAGAAAAAAATCCACGCCTTGGGTGGCAATATGAAGGATTGTACAGCAAAAATACTAAATGATGCAGAAAACATCAAAAGAAGATGGAAGGAATACACAGAGTCATTATACTAAAAAGAATTGCTGTATGATCAATGATCAACCATTTCAAGAGATTGCCTATGATCAGAAGCCAATGGTTCTGAAGGGTGAAGTGGAAGCTACCTTGATGGAATTGGTGAAACACAAGGCTCCAGACATTGATGGAATACCATCAATGATATTCAAACAAACACATGCAGCACTGGAGGTGCTCACTTATTTATGCCAAGAGATATGGCAAACAGTTACCTGGCCAAACGACTGGAAGAGATCCATATTTGTGCCTATTCCCAAGATAGGGAAATCCAAGCCAATGTGGAAATTGTCAAATGATACGATTAAAATCTCACACAAGTAAAATTTTGCTGAAAGTTATTCAAAAGTGACTATAGCAGTATATAGGCAGGGAACTGCCAGAAAATCAGTCCAGGTTCAAAAGAGGGCAAGGAACCAGGGACATCATTGCTAATATCAGATGGATAGCAGATGAAAGCAGAGAATACCAGAGAGGTGTCTTTGTATGTTTTATCAACTATGCAAAGGTATTTGACTGTTCATTTTTTTTCATTTCTAACTTGTTTTTCAGATTATATAGCCTGTTTCTTTCTTCAGTTTGCTGGTTCTTTCTTCTGCCAGCTTAAATCTTCTATTGAACGTCTCTGATGTATTTTTTACTTCAGTTCTTGTACTTTTGATTCTAGAAAATTTTGTTCCTTTTTATATTTTCGATTACTTTATTGATATTCTATATTTCACAATTTACCATTGACATGTTTTTCTGTAACTCTGTAAATATTGTTTCCTTTATTCTTTTGAATATATTTATTATAATATTGCTTTGAAGTCTTTGTCTTTTTCCCTGTGTACTGGCCAATTTTTCATATTTTGTTCCATTTTTTCATGTTTTTTGTCAAAACTTGTCATTTTAGATAATATAATGTAGCACCTTGGGTTCTGATTTCCCCAATGTTCAGGGATGTGGCTATTTGTTGTTTGTTAATTTAGTGATTTGGGTGGACAAAGTCTGTTAAATCTTTCCCCACTGCATTCTGGCTTCTCCAGTTAGGCTTTTCTGGGGATGGACAGAGTTGGTGAGGTTTTTCCCCTCTTAAATTTTTTTCATCCTTTATGCCTGGCTTTTTGGGCTTCGCTGCCATGTCAGCTTAGTGGTTACAAGGTGGCCAGAAGTTATACTTAAATACCTTTAGAGCTTCATTTTTAGCTGATGGCTGTGTAAACTGCAGACTGCCTTCAACGTTTAGACAGTTATCTATTATATCACACCTTTCATTTTGGGATTCTACAAAGGCTCACATTTATCCATGGATATGCAGATAGCCAGGGCCCTCTCTCATCCCCCTAGAGCAGGTACATAGCTTTCCAGACCAGGAGGAACATCTGAGATATTAGCAAGGCCCTTGGTGCCTGTCTTGTTCTTGGGGTTTTCTTACCACATTTCTGGCTCATGTGTTGCTTGTGTCAGTATTGCCCTCCTGGATTGGCACGTAAGCTGCTATTATTTTCAGCATTGCTTCTGGACACATGGCTGTTCTGTGCACTATTCCAAACCAGCCAGACCTCTGTGCTGACAGAGCTGCCTTCTCTCTGCCCAGTCGTGGTGAACTTCTATGCCACGGCTGTGGAGGGGGTGGCAGCATCCTTCAAAGGTGCAGAATCTTACTCTCCTTGAACATATTTAGTAGATTTTTTTATTGAATAAACATTTCCCAACAAGTGGTTGCTATGAGTAATTATGTCCAGTTTCATCCTTGTGTTGGGGGGAGAGAATTTGCCAAGCTTCTTTCTCTGGCATTTTGTGGAATACTATTTGTAAAAGAAACCAAACTCCAAAGCTGAGTCCCAAAGCACTCTCCATCTCCAACACCTCATGTTGTTGTTAGGTGCCTCAAGTCAGTATCCGACTCATAGCGACCCTATGTACAACAGGTAAAACAGTATTGTTTTTGCTGCTCTGCTATTCATAGGGTTTTCAATGGCAGATTTTTGGGGGGGAGTGGGTTGCTGGGCCCTTCTTCCAAACCCACAACACCTAGTGTTCCCAGAAAGTCTCCCACCCAAGTACTAACCAGTCCCAAACCCGTTTAGCTTCTGAGATCTGACAGGATCAGACACCACAATGCTATGGCTGCAGGCCTCATAGCAATCTATAGACAGAGCTTAGTTTCTTCTTTATTCACTCTGAAATTTCATGCAGCCTGGGGGTTTTGGACCTAGAGCTTTGCACATGCTAGGCAAGTGCTCCACCACTGAGTTATATCCCCTCATTAATTTTTATTTATTTATTTATTTATTTATTTATTTATTATTTTGAGACAGAGTCTCACTAAGTTGCACAGGCTGCCCCTGGCCTTGGGCTCACCATCCTCCTGCCTCAGCCACCCAAATCTCTGGATTACAGTGTGTGTCACCAACCCAGCAAAAATAGGTAATTCTAATACTATCAAGATTTTAAAGATGCATTAACAGAACTAAAAATATTCTGTCGATTGATCAATGATAAGGAAAGAGAGAAAGGAACATATTGGGATTTACCCTGCTTCTGCTGCAGTGTCAGTCTTAATGTGGAGAACCAAGGACCTAGGAGAAAAAGTATGGTACAGTTGCCACAGATCTGAACATTGTTTATCGGACTCCTTTACTTTACAGGTGCACAAACTGAGTCCCAGAGAGATTAACTGTGGGAGTAAATTTTAGATTGTTATGTTTTAGAAACTCAGTTATGTGTGTGTAGCTATTATTTTTTAGCAGTGGCAAGTAGAGTTGGAAGAGTTGAAAATCTATGTGGAAGACTGATGTTGGCTGCTTGGCAGGATAAAAGTACTCCTAGTAATTCATTTTACTTTCTTTCTAAGGGAAAGACTACGCTTTGTTGTGACAGCAAAGGACTCTTTCTATAGGAAAAATATCAATTTCTACAGATGCCAGCCCTGCATTCTCCAGCTGTAAAGTTAGAAATATTAAGTTGGGAATAATGGTTAGGGATTCATATTAGGACTCACCTGGGATGTTTGCTGGGGAGAACACATCACAGACTAACAGTGCATTGCTTCTCCACTCAACATTTCAGAAATGAGACATCTGACTGAATCACTTGTATAAACAGAGTACCACCATTCTCTGCCATTTTCCATAAGATTCTGGACTTAAATGAGACATCTGCTCCCAGAAATGGGCTAGCCATGAACAAACAGACCTATTTAAAAGAATTAGCAATTACCTGTGATTTGGCTAGTCTTTATCCCCCTCCATCTATAATTGTGGTGACTTTTACTTAATCCCTGTCCATTTTATTAGAATGCTCTGTTGGATTTTCTTACATTTGGGTCTTGCTTCTGCACCAAATGCCTGGCATTGGGTTGTAAATTCACTATCTTTGTAATCATGAAAGTGGCTGACACAGCAAACTTTAGGAAGAAGTGTTTTAACCTAAAACAACAAGGGCTTTTTAAAGAGAGTAGAGAGATCACTGCGGTAGTGATATTTCTAGGTTCTTGGATACCAAGACTTAAAATCATCTGCTGTTTTTCAGGACTATTTTCCCATGCGGATAAATTTTATTGCCTTGATCTAACCCTGATTGTAAGCCAATGAGTCAGAAAAGACTGATGCCCTGAGGAGGAAGGGAGAGGAGCACGCTGAGTGAAGGGGAGGTTACAAAAAAAACGGGTAGAAAGAGGAAGGTAAGGGATGTAACTTAAAAGAATGGAAAAAAAGAAATTTGAAGGTAGAGAAAGAACAATGGAAGCACAGCAAGGAGAAAACCACGGAAAGTGAAAACAGAAACTATCACAGGCCCTGGGCATGATTTTCCTACCTGAGAGACATTGATTAACCTCTCTGGGTTGGCATTTTCCCACTTGAGCAATGAATAAGCTGAATGAGGTGACAGTTTGGATTCTTGCTGGTTTAACAGCCTGTGACACTAATGCTACCCCTTACAGACTGCCTTTCCGAGTGCTTCTTCCTGCGTAATCTTGCTGGCATCCATCTAGGTCCTCACTCACTCTTCCCTATCATGCTGACCTTCCTATTGTTTCGGCAACATGTAGAGTACACACCTCACCCCTGATGCTCACCTACACGTTCTGCATTGCCTCTTCTGCCCACCTTCACGAAGCACACTCCATCCCTGGGACTTTGGCTGAGGTATCATCTCCTTGGATTGTCCTTCTCAGACATTCTCTTGTAATACTAGATCCTATTGTCAATTCTATCCTATCATTCAACTCTAATGATTACCTAGTATAGTATAATCTATCTGCAGCCGTACCACCCAGGCATCTGATCTCGTCTGATCTTGGAAGCTAATTAGGGTTGGGTATGGTTAGTCCTTGGATGGGAGACTGCCTAGGAATACCAGGTGCTAGAGGCTGGGGAGAAGGACCTGGCAGCCCCCTCCCAAGAAACAGCCATTGACAACCCTATGAATAGCAGAGAAGCACTGAAATAGACACACACACACACACACACACACACACACCAAATTAGGAATGCTTCTATTTATGATTTTTCCTGGGTGGGGGTTTAAAAGGCTCTTATTTGATAGGTTCTGATGTTGGTATCCTTACTATAGGTTTCCTACACCTCAGAACATCTGACAATCCCAATTGTCATAAAAAACATAAGGCAACTAGAACCCTCATATATTGCTCATGTGACAGCAAAATATCAATGCCACACTAGAAAATGCTTTGTCCATTCTTGTAAAGTTAAATATATACTTACCATTCCTGGTCATCTGCACTAGGCATGAATGTTTGCAGCAGCTTTCTTCATAATTATCAAAATCTAGAACAAACCAGATGTCTGTCAGTGGGTGCTGGATACACCCCTAATGTGGATGCTAACCGGTAGCATTCATAATGGTAACAATGTGAGTGGACCTTAAAGGAATTATGCTGAGCTGAAGTATGTAACCTTTGTAAGTTTCCAAAAAGTTACTATATACTGTTGTTGTTGTTAGGTGTCCTCGAGTCGATATCCGACTCATAGTGACCCTCATAGGGTTTTCAATGTCTGACTGTTTCAGGATTGCCTTGAGAGTGGGTTGCCAGGTCCTTCTCCCGTTTTTGTGGTGCTGGGAATTGAACTCGCAACCTCAGAGACTGCAGCACAGCGCTCTACCAACTGAGCTAAATTCTAGCCCACTATATACTGTAGGATTCCATTTATGTGACATTCTGAAAGATAAAACCATAAAGACAGAAACAAATGAGTCCTTGGGCATTAAAGATGTAGGAAAGGAATAAGTCAAATAGAGTACAAGAGCATTTTTGTGATGTGATGAAACCTATAATACTCTGTTGGTTTGATTACATGAATTTATGTGTTAAAATCCATAGTGCTATGCGCCAAAAAGTCAATTTTACTCTATGACATTTTTAAAGATAAACAATTTTAAACAATAAAAAAAGAAAAAAGAAAATAGTGCCAGGCATGGCACAGTGTTGGGGAGTGTTTCATGCTGTTGTACATAGGGTCACTTGGAGGCAGACCTGACTTGACAGCCCCTAACAACAACAACAACAACAACAACAACATAATATAAGATAAGATAAATATATGATGATTATCTGTGTTTCCTTAAGATCAAGATTTGGTCTTATTCACCAATGCGTTCTTAGCACCACTGACACTACTTAGGATATAATAGACACTCAATAAATATTTAGTGATTTTACATCTCATCTGTCCATGGTGGTAGGCCAGGGAAGTTTTAGTATCCCCACTTAGATCAGAATGCCATGGTATGAAATGGGGCTTCAGCTTAAAACATTCTATGATTTCGTTGTTATTTTTGTCTTACTTCCTTTCACTGTGCACATCTGCCTTGCATTTATGCTAGATTTCATCTCTATGCTTTTCCTACAAACTCTATAACATCCTGTTCTGATTAATAAATTGCAATCAATTGCAATACCTCATTATCTCCTTGGGAGTTCTGAAAAGAATGTAATAGATGGAGCATGCTTACCTCTCAGCAAGGGTGGGGAGCTATGGCTGAGTAACTCAGAAAAAAACAAGCTTCAAGGAGAAATAAATAATAAGAGAGCAAATGAAAAGTTGTTCTCGGTAAAAATAATTGAAATGTGCTTAGTACTTCCATATATCAAATTTAGTAAAAGTCATTGGTTTGATGTCTCTAGAGCTTAAAGCATGTTTCTCAATGTTTGGTCAGTAGACCGCCTGGGTCAGGGTTATTCAGGGTGCTTGACAAAAATGCAAGTGCCCGGGAAAACTCAGGTTGTTGAGATCCAAATCTCGGAAGTTGTAGTCTAGGAATCTGTGTCTTTACTGACTTCCTTGTGATGTCTTTTGAAGCATCTCAGAGTTTGGAATAAAACAGGCCAAAAACTTATTCAGTTTTTGTTGTCATTCCTTTTTTTTCTTTTTCTTTTTTTAAAGAGTAATATGAATAGCAATTTTTATCCTTATCTATCAACAGATGGGAGAAGGACCCAGCAACCCACTCCCAAAAATCAATCCGCCATTGAAAGCCCTATGAACAGTAGAGAAGCACTGGCAATGGTGTTTCACCTGTTGTAGGTAGGGTCTCTATGAGTCTGATACTGACTCAATGGCACCTAACAATAGCAACAATCAGCAGGCATTTACTGAGTCCCCACTAGTGTATGTGAAAGATCTTGTGCTGAGGGCTTAGATGCAGACATGGGTAGCATGTGGATATGTGGTAAAGGAACTCTCTCTTTTAATACTGTTGTCATTCACAGGGGCTTTGACTGGTTCTCATGTGGCAGGGACAGGTGTTACTTTCCATGTGACCCAGAGGAGAGAATTCAGGCAAATGTACGGCTGTCCCAGGAAACTAAATTTGGAATCCATATGGAAAAAAATTTTCCTGTGATCAGAGGTGTCCAGTCAGGGACCAAGTGGCTACATCACTGGCCTGATCCAAGTGGATAGTAGAAGAATATCCATTAGGAATTCTGAAAAGGGAGTCCTACACTCAGTGGGAGTGGAGTTCCACTATTACTGGCTTCTTTCAGACTGTAAGAGTGACTGATTCACTAAAATACAAGCAAAATTTTTATTTATGGATATAAATTTTTTATACACAGATTTTAATAAAGGTCCAAGAGCCGGGTGCAGTGGCGCACACCTGTAATCCCAGCAGCTCAGGAGGCAGAGGCAGGAGGATTGCAAGTTCGAGACCAGAGGCAGTCTGCGTAACTTAGCCATACCCTGTCTCAAAAAAATAAAAAAAAATAGGCGAGGGTTGCAGCTCAGTGGTCCAGTACTTGCAAAGCATGCAAGTGCGAGGCCCTGGGTTCAACACACAGTATCGCAAAAAAAACAAAAACAAAACCAAAAAACCCAATAATAATAATCATAATGATAATAAAAATAAATAAATAAAGGTCTAAGGTAAAAAAGATTTACCATTTTTAGAGCCAAGAAAAAAAAAAAAGACAGGTGCTGAGATTGATAGGTAAAATTTCTTGCATGCTTATTATGTGCTCTCCCTTATGTTCAGCAGTCCTCATGCATCTCTTTCTTTTGTCCTTAGCACAACTCTCAGAGATGAGTACCATTATTATTTCCATTTTGCAGGTGGACTCAATGAGATTGAATCCAGTGCCCTTTGCATTAGTCCATTTTCCACTGCTCTAACAAAATACATGAGGCTGAGTAATTTATAAGGCAAGAAGACTTGTTTAGACCATAGTTCTGGAGGCCCACGTGCATAGCAGTGGTTTTTGCTTGGCTTTGGTGGGTCTCATGATGGAGGTTATCACAATGGTGGGAGTATGTGAGAGAGAGAGCAGTCACAAGGCAAGACAGGAAGCTAGAGTATGGGAGGGACCAGTCTGACTCTTTTTATAACAACCCACTCCTAAGAGAACTAATTCACTCTGCAAGGTTAATCCCTTCTACAGGTGATGTCCGCTTGATGACCTAATATTTCCCAGTATACCCCACTTCTTAAAGGCCTCACCGCTTCCCAACATTGCTACACTGATGACCAAACTTCTGTCCACACAGCTATTCTGGGACAAACCAGAGAAACCCTAGCACCCTCCCAGAGAGTGCAGTTTCATTTTGGAAGGACTTGGTTTTTGCAATTTTTGAAATGTTAAGACAGAGTTCTCATAGGACTCATTGAGTTTTTCCCTGGCTATTGTCAACTTAAGGGCTGGGATTTAGCTCAGTTGGTAGAGCACTGCTCTGCAGTCTCTAAGGTCCCGAGTTTGATTCCCAGCACCGCAAAATGGGAGAAGGATGTGGCAACCCACTCTCAAGGCAATCCTGAAACAGTCAGCCATTGAAAAACCTATGAGGGTCACTATGAGTCGGACGTGACTCGACAGCACCTAACAACAACAACAATTGTCAACTTAGCTCTTGAGTCTTGCCTTCAACGTCACTTCTTAGGGACAATCTTCTCAGCCTCACCGCTAGATTCAACTATGTCTCTTAGCTATTTGTTCCCACTCTACCCTATAACTTTCCTTCTTAGCTACTCTTCTCATTGCCATAAACTATTATTAGGGTGGGAAATGGCTTGAAATTCATTTAACAGAGATCCAGATTATCCCATTAAAACCATAACTGATGTTATAACATGATAACATAATTATCACTCAATGCCAGAAGCATCTAAATCATTGCTCCGTCTGAGAGAGAAGTATAGGGTTTCCATTTTAGCATAAGCTCTCTGTCACTCAAAAGTCTCAGGGATTCCTGGGTGCATTGTCAGCAGCTCTGGTTTGTATATGACGGCTTCCTAGGTGGTCCTACTCACCACTTGCTGCTAACTCTTCTCCCTTCCCTTCACCCTACTCATCATATCATAAGTCCTGACCATGCAGAACTATGGACAGTTTTCTCAGGAGCCTTGCTATTTCCTATCTCCATTATTTTGCTGACATTATTATCTGTCATTACATTACTCTGGCTGTCATTCCCTTATCTTACCTCTCTGCTTGGATACCTTTCAAGACTTTTCTTTTTCTGTGAGTTTAACTCCTGCTTTATTGGAGCCCACACTTTTGTATCTCACCCAGAATTCTATAATAACACCTGCCACACTTGATTTCACTTAACCTTCCTTTTACTAGATTAGGGATCAGCAATTTTTTTTTCTGTAAAGACTCAGTAAATATTTTTGACTTTGTAAGCTACACACTCTTTGTCAAAGCTATGCAGCTTTGCTGCTGTAGCACAAAAGCAACCATAGACAACATGCACATGAGTGGGCGGGACTGTGTTCCAAGAGATCCTGATTTAGCAAAGCAGGCACTGGGCCAGAGTTGGCCCTCCACCTGTAGCTTGTTGATCACTGTTTTAGATTATCAACTCTTTTAGGACACCAACTGTATTTTTATTTATTTTACTCTACCTATGTAGTTCCTGGTACCAGCATGGGGTTGTTGCTGTTAGGTGTTGTCAAGTCAGATCAGCCTCATAGTGACCCTAAGTAGAACAGAAAGAAACACTACCCAGCACTGTGCCACGCACATGATGTTTTTATGTGTGAACCCACTGTTGCAGCCACTACATTTCTTCTCATTTGAATCATGCTACATCAGCAAAAGGGGCTCTACTCCATTCCCACCATTAAGGTCAACTCTACTTTGAGAAAGTAACCCTTCCTCAGTCATTTCTTGAGTGCTTTCCATCGTGTGGGGCACATTTTCTGATACTATATTTGACAGTGTTTCTCTGTTATTCATAGAGTTTCCAATGGCTAATTGTTTCAGGAGTGGGAATTTTCAGCATCACAACAACACACAAACTCCCACAGCACAACCACAGCTGACAGGCATCTGAGGCCTGGGATAGGTGGTTAGAAAATGTTTCATGGCTGAATAAATGATTCCAACCCTGGTGTATACTTTGCTGTAAGTGGAGACAATTTTCCTCCCAACACTGGTAGTTTAAAATCCTAACACTTTTAACTTCAATTTCATTGTCTGACTAGTGTGTTAATACCAGGTACCCCACCTTACTCCTTGAGTTTTGAAGAGGATCAAAGAGAACTGCATGCTATTGTGGACTTCTGTAAAGCAAAGCACATGAGGGACTTTACCTCTTATCATATGCTGCTGTACCGACTGCCTGTGAGATTTTTGTGTAAATGTAGTAGACAAGGAATCATGCAAATACGAAGTCATGCTTGGCAGGTAGACAAAATGCAATGTCCCTTGAACTTAAAAAAGCAATTACACAAACAGAAGAGGCAGAGAATCATTTACATCCAGGAGGTGCATTTTTTTGCCTTTATTTCATCTCCTCTGGAGTTCAGGTTGTCCTGTGACCTCCTCAGCACTTTATTTGGTTCTCAGGCCAAGGGTGGCAAATAGATTTGTACCTCATGCACCAGTGCTGATTGCTTCTCCAGGTCTGCCCACACTGAGCAGGATTCTCAGCCTGCATCCAGCCTTGAGGAGGAGTTCGACATGACAGCAAGTGTTGTTCACAGGCTATGTCATTTAGAGGTTGATATGTCACAAATCAAGTCGCCTCAGAGACCTGAGTGTGTTCATCGCAGTTAAGAGCTAAGGAAAACATGTAGTTGTGAAGCATTTGGGAAAAGGAATATAAGAAAACTCAGAAACTGTGGTGAGAGATGCCGAAATCAGAGCTAGAGCACTTCAGAATTTTAATTAGAATCAAGCCAGTAAAGATGACAGAATTTCTTATAGTGTTTTTCATTCTCTTCCTCTTCCTTTTCCTCTGAACAGGCCAAATACCTTCTAGTATTACTAGTGCTTTGGACTGCGCATAACCTGGATCAAGTATGCCTCAGTGTGCTATTCTAAAAATCTTTCTCTACTTAGAGTATCATCTTTACCAGTAAGTTAATTTCAAAATTTTCCAATTGGCTCATAAACTTTTGAACAAACTCACTGGTCAGTCTTGCCCCACTTAGCTTCTGTCTCTGATAGGTTTTTTTGGTATTGTGTAGTTTTATTTTGTTTTCTTTCTGTGAACACTGTGAATGCAACTCACCTACCTACCTCTGACTCCACCCCACCTCCACTTGCGCTAGCCATGGCTCTACAGACTTATTATGTATGTTCTTCTCATGATCATGGCAGATGTGCAAGAGAGCAAGTTGCACTATGAAATCCTTGTTAGAGATATTATTTATGTCTGTTAATACACCATTGATCAAAGCAAGTCACATGGGCAACATCTAAGTCATTGTTTATGAGAAGAATTGAAAAGTAACATGGCAAAAACGAGGGTTATAGGAAGAGACAAAGAATTGTAACCAATAATTCAGTCTAGCACGGGCATAGTAGGATTGAGGGTAGGGGGAAATGAGGTACTACTGTTCAATGAAGTTTCAGCTAAGCAAGATGACTACATTCTAGAGATCTGCTGTAGAACATTTTACCTATAGTTAGTAATACTGAATTTTGTACCTAAAGCTTTGTTAAGCAAGTAGATTGCATATTGTTTTTACCAGAACAAAGATTTTTAAAATAAAATTTAAAAGGAGCAAAATGCAATTTTAATCAATATTTCTGGGAATGTTGAGAAAACATTTTTTAAAATAAAGACTCAATTCTGGGATAGAGGTTTAAATAGTCAAATGAATATTCCATTTGTTGAATGGAATACTCCCAATAAAACATAGTGAAGTGACTATTTTAAAAAACATCCTTTGGGGAACTCCAATTTTAAATTTAGAGATTGAAAATTCTCTGAAAATCTTCCATGCTGTAAATTACAATAACGTCAGTGCAGAACCTGGATGATGAATTAAAGAGTTAGGACTTTAATTAATGTTGCATTAAATTAAATGTTATGAGACTGACCTTCACAGGCAACCCCCATCTTCTGAGGTGCCATTCCTCAGATTATAAAGCTAGAACCTATTTTCAGACTCAGAAGGAGTAGATTATCATCTTATGCTGCTTTCTTAATTTCCAGTCAATGTCCACCTTCCCTCTCTGTCTTTGTCCGTTGCTTTTCAACTTCTGTACTGAACTCTGATCTCAACATGGCGTGAAATCTCATGGGGCTCTGTTGACAAATAGCTGATGCATTGATTAGATGGCTGGAACTGATAGAAACAAAGCTATTTCAGGGAGTGGAATGAAAATGTAGATAAATGCAAGTAGGGAGGAAACTAGGAAAAAAGACACAAAGACAGTCCAGCAGTATAGGACACCTCATTCTGTATCATGGGGACCAGGCATCAGGGGATTTTATTTACATGAGTTTGTGAACCAAGAATGAATAATCATCTGACGAGGGAGACAGGAGTGAGAACCACAATATTCAAAGTGCTGTTATGGTTTGAATCTAAAATGTTTCCCAAAGATCATGTGTTTAGATGTCTGGTCCCTAACTGGTGGTGCTTTTCTGGAAGGCTATGGAACTTGAGGACATAGAAACTAGATTGCAGAAGTAGGTCACTGGGAGTAAGCCATTGGAGGTTTTACGTGGACCCCCAGTTCCAGTAATCTCTGTTACCTGATCGCAATGCTGTGAGGTCATCTGCTGTAGGCCCTGCTGCTTACCCTACCTCTGTGGGCTGAAATCCTCTAAACCATGAGCCCCAATAAATCTTCCCTCCCATAAGTTATTTCTGTCAGATATTTTGCCACAGAGCCACACAATCTGACTAACATTAGTGCCAAAAGTATTATTAAATGGTGTCTTTCCACCAGTTTCAAAAAGGAATATATATTTACTTTGATCTCTACATGACTATTATGATTTTTTGGAGAAAAATGTTGATGGTCTCTGTCAATAAATAAAATAATAAAGATATCTCTTAAGGCAAAGCTACTAGATCCAAAGGGTGCAGATCCTAGGTAGATGACATCAGTGGGCAAAACAGGGCAAGGATAAACTGGGGAGGGAGGAAATACTGGTGAGCGGGTCAGAAAGCAGCTGCTACCTTGAAAGTAAGCATCACCTTTAGGTAACTGTGTCTCTGAAGGAATGGGAACCCAGAGTTGCCAGATGTTTTGATTTTCCAATAAAGCCGATGACTGCATATTTTTCATGTAAATTAACACCCTTTGGGACAGGCTATGTGGGTATAACACAAACCATTACTCAGGATCTGTAAGTTCTGCCTCCTAGGACTACAGAGATAGGGAACTGGCAATTTGGAGTCAGCACTAGAGTGAGGCATGTAGTGGATCTGTATGGCCTGAAGGTTACCTAAAACTTGAACTGAAATTTCTTTATCAATAAGATGGAGAATAACAATATTTACTTGAAGATTTAAGTCATCTAATATGCTGAAGCCTGTAGCCGTACTCCCGTGGTGTCTGATCCCATCAGATCTCGGAAGCTAAGCAGGGTCGGGCCTGATTAGTCCTTGGATGGGAGACCGCATGGGAACACCAGGTGCTGTAGGCTTGGGAGACGAACCCAGCAACCCACTCTCAAATATCAATCTGCTGTTGAAAACCCCGTGAACAGCAGAGAAGCACTGACAATAGTGTTTCTCCTGTTGTATGCAGAGTCGCTGTGAGTCGGATACTGACTTGACGACACCTAACAACAACAACAGCAGCAGTATGCTCTGAAGGGGCTGGGATTTACTTCAGTTAGTAGGGTGCTGCACTGCACTTTCTGAAAAGCCCTGGGTTTGATCCCTAGCAACACAAAAATGACAGAAGGAAAAGGTAATTCACTCCCAAAGTAATCCCAAAATAATCAGCCATTGAAAACCCTATGAGGGTTGCTATGAGTCTGACCCAACTTGACAGCACCCAACAACAACAAATGTGCTGCATGACACCATAGCAGAGACAGCTGTCCACCAATATTTTGCTGTCAATGGTTGGGATAGAGTCATTTCTGAGAAGTGATTGACCAGCTATAACTACATTCCTAGCATTCCTGATGGTCATGTGTGTCCTTATGAATCATTCTCAGTACTCCACTGAGAATGTCTCAAGCCTTGCAGGAAGGGTCTATTCATTCTCTGTCAGCCGAATATATGCAAAAGTGAGGGTGACAAAACCACAAGACAGAAGGAACCTACAAAGGAATTACCACATGGAGGAAATGTAGCTATCCACAGGCAGCATCTGCTTGCTCTTTGATGAGTGATCAGCGAACTATCTTGTTTAAGACACTACCATATACACTTTGAGCTCAATTTGTCACCATAGTTATATAAACTCAATAACACAATCCATGTCATATGATAGGTGCTATGTAAATATGAATTCTTTCCTCTTGAATTACACTCTTAATTATGCATAATTATTTTTTCAATATGACAGAAGGACCCGGCAGCCTACTCCCAAAACAACCCCCAAACAATCATCCACTGAAAACCCAGTGGATAGCAGAGAGGCATTGACATAGTGCCGGGAATGGCACAGTGAAAGAGAATGTCTCATTCTGTTTTACATAGGATCGGGTCTCTATGAGTTGGACCCAACAACAACAACAATATATTTTCTGTACACCTAAGTGTGCATCTCTCTTATATACCTATTATATGCATGCCTATTATTTGTACAGAACTCTGGTTAGAAATGGTACTGTGCAGATATTACCACTTTCACTTTGTAGATGCAGAATCAGCAACTGAGAAATAAAGCTACACATCCAGTGTGACCCAGCCAGTCAGGGGTGGGGTTACAATGTGAACAGGGTCTATCTAGTTCCATATCTTTACTCTTTCCTGTAAAGCATGCTGTCTTCTTCTCCGGGCACTGGACTGAAAGGAGTAGAGTGGAAGAAAGATTTCACATGGCCCTGAATAGAAGTTTTTAAATTACTTTTCCTTTTTTTTTCACATCAAGAAATAGACCATAGACAACTTCAGGATATTTTTCAATAATTTAGAGTGATTTGTGTGACTCCCTACTGGAACCTCTAAAGTGCTTTGGCTTATCTAAATTGGATAAAGCATGTGATTTTCCAAAGAAAGTTCACACTGAATTATTCTATGACAATAGTATCAGACTAGACTTGCCTGGTTGCATTCAAAATAAGTGAAAGGAAAAGACTTTTCAATATACAAGAAATATATTCTAGTCTCGAGTTTATCTTTGTATCCTTAGGGGCTAGACACACAATCGTTGGTCAGGTCAAACTCATAATGACCCTCACAGGGTTTTCAATGGCTGATTGTTTTGGGATTGCTTAGGAAGTATATCGCCATGTTCTTCTCCCATTTTTTGTGGTGCTGGGGATGGAACCCAGGGCCTCAGAGAATGCAGAGCACCATTCTACCAACTGAGCTAAAGCCCAGCCCCAAACACACAATAGGCACTCAGTTATGGTTTGGAAAGAAGGAAGAAGAAATGGAAACAAAGGCTCTCTGGCAAAGAAGTATGCATAAATAAATATGTATATGTATTTACATAGCATAGTGAGTGTAAGCCAGTGACTTACAATGACAAACCTGGCTAAATTACAGACACATTCAGATAAGTTCCAACACATATGTAATTTTGGCTGTATTAATTCTGAGAGTTCAGTAAAAACAGAGAGGGAAGGAGGACAGGAAGAGTTTAAATTATGCAGGCAATCTCATCAGTCACCCTACTCAAACACACGGCCAGAGGCAGCCTGACACGGGAGCCTCGGATCTGCTATTCATAGGGTGGTAGAAAGCTCTCTTGCATTTCCCATGGAGTGAGCATCATGCTGTGCTGAGTGTTTAGTGTTTAAAGATATATATTTTTCATACAACATTGCCCCTGAATGCAAGCCAACTCACCACTTCATCTGGCACTCAGCTGAAGAAAGAGCAATCTGTTCCAAAATGGGAGGAAAGGGAGTCTGTTTTGGATATGCTGAGACTTAGTACTATGGTCTCCAATGCAGTGCCTTATGAGGGGCATTGAAGAGTGATTCCTGACTATGTGGTTGTTTTTGCTCCAGAAGCTGACATGAGAACCCAGTGCCCTGTTGACACGTGACATCTCTGTATTGATTTCTACAGTGGAAATTCAGTATCCAATCTCTTGGCTTCTCTGCCATTAGCATGGCCAAGCATCACACACTTTAATTGCAATTAGTGACTTTGTAACCTGGACTCAACCTGTGCTATCAGGGAGATATATATTTGAGTGATGGACAGATTTTAAGATTTCTGTCATCACAATGGGAACCGATAATACAAAACTGGCATGTTATTCTTTTAATGACAATATTTCAAGATTCTTCTAATAATGAAAACAAACAAGAAATACTCCTCCAAAGATGTGATGTGTCAGACTTCAAAGAGCAGAGGATAAGTGGCCAGGCATCCTGAGTTCAAATATTAGCTTTGGCATTGATAGCTGGATGGTACTTGCTATGTCTTTATATTATATTTAAGCAAGATGGAAAGATAGGGATATGGAAATGAAAGTGCACTTACCCTGGGATCTGGTTTAAGTCCCACCAGCTGAAAATCAAGGACCCTAACACAGCTACTAAAAAGACTGCTGTGAAACTGCCTGTGTAGAGACATTATTTTGAGACATATTTTAAATGGAAAATACTAAGATAGCTATACTTGGAGTTAAAATGTATGTCATCATTGAGTTTGACCTTTCTTTCTCCTCTGTAATTCTGTGCTTCTTTGAGAACCTCACAAATGGGATTATGGGCCATGTCAGGGCATGCCCAGACAGCTCCCTTATAATTATTTCTATACAATGCACCCCCTAGACCACGTTATAATCTCATTTTACAAAAGGGGAGTTCCTCCAATAGAAGGCATATCAATATATTTCTACTTTACACTTTAAACAATGGAACTCCTTTTTACCTATTATCTATTTTAACCTGTGCTTCTGTGGCCCTAAAACACTGCGTCTTGCAAAGCCACCTCCCCAGTCTCATTAGCACAGAGGGAAGTTCGTTATGATGGAGAGTGGGTAAAGGGACCCATTGTCCTAGACTTTGAATTGTAGGTTGTGTCTTTTGACCAACGTAATCCCAAGGGACATGTTGTTGTTGTTAGGTGCCGTCGAGTCAGTATCCAACTCATAGCGACCCTCATAGGGTTTTCAATGGCTGAGTGCTTCGGGATTGCCTTGGGAGTAGATTTCCAGGCCCTTCTCCCATTTTTGTGGTGCTGGGAATTGAACTCGGGGCCTCAGAGACTGTAGTGCAGCGCTCTACCCACTGAGCTAAATCCCAGCCCCCAAAGGACATAGAATCTATAAATATATATTGTGAAGATATCCAAGCACTCCTCTCTCTATATACAACTTTGTGTCACTCTGAGACCATGTACTATCTCCTACCCATTATCTAAAACACTCAAAACTCTGCTTCACTTCTCTGTTTCATCCTGGAATTTCTTTCAGTGATGGAGACAAAGATCCTGAGTTCCCTGATAGAGGTCCCAAGAAGGGGAATTCCTCAGGGCAGATGGTAACCTTGTTGTACCACATATCTTAACCCCACTGACAATCTGAGATTTGATTTCATCACCTAAACTACAGGCAAATATTACTAAAGATCCCAAAAGTTGCTACCAGACATTATAATATTTCAATCTGTTAAATATTTTTCCCTTTGTATGTGCAAAGATAAGAGAAAATAGTCCCTAGAATTGGTTTGCCCACCTGCCACTTAGTATATCAGAAGGCAACAGCCAAGGTCACTTTACAATTTGGTTCATTCCATAATCAGAAGTTTGAAGTTTACTTTCCCTATAAGGTGATTTTTTGTTGTTTTGTTTTGTTTGTGATTGCAGCTACAATCACCTATTGGATTCAGTTTCATTTTTTTATACCCAGCATTCAAAGTGGAAGGAGTTCTTAGTGTGTGTTACTTTCCTGTAGCTTCTGCCCAGGGAACTTGTGACTTATTGATGGTTGAGGATTCTCCTGGACTCTGGCTTTAAGGCTTTGATAATGTCATCTCATTTGGATGACACGCAAGTCCTATTACAACATTAGGAAATCCTGCCCACATCTATATGGTTTTTCTAAGAATCTGAGACCAGGAAGAGTTGACACCTTTTCAAAGTCAGGGAAAATACTCTCTGATCATAAGCTTTTCTTCCCACCAACCAAGATTATCAATGAAAAACGATCTCTGGTAAAGCACCATATGGCTCCATGACATTCTGACAGCCTTTGAATCATTCAATAAAAGCATCAGCAAGGAAGTGACTATGATAAAATCACCTAAATCCCAATAAGTAGGGAAGATAAATGAAAGATACAAGTAGTTGAAAGTTAAGGTCGACAGAGCATTAGATGAGTAAACTGTCCCCACCCTCATCTTTTTTGGGAAGTTCCCCAAAGAGGCAAGAGATCTGCAGCTCAAAGAGATCAAATGCCACTGAAGGGGAAAATACTGCAAAACCAGCTCATTCTAATGAAAGGATAAATTCACAGGCCACTGAATCTTGCTGAGTCATTGACATAGTGACTTCTTACTTTCAGGTTCAAGACATGGTTGGGCCTTCTCATGTCAGAGTAGAATATGTTCTCCATGTGTCTACCTGCCTTCCTTACCTGTTAGTGGGACTTCAGGACTCGGATCAGGCACACAATACATTTCTTCTTGTTATTAAGCATTCTTTTAGAATATCTCCATTTTCATTACTCTCATCTTTAAAAAGTGTCCCTAGTTTTCGTGCGTCACACAGATATAAAACAGAAGGATGGAAGAAAAGGTGACGTTTAAGGTCATTTTAAATGAGTATGTTTATGTAAGAGTAATTTAAATAGAAAATGCTATATGGACAAGGGTGATGATTATAGGTGAGGTTCATCAACTTAAACAGCACAATCTAAAGTTAGACTATAAGTGAGATCTAACCAATTCCAAGTTAGCTGAGAAGCATAAGAATTCTGAGATGGAACAGATAATGAGCTGAGGCCTTTTCTGACAGAATCCTGTTAGAAAAGAATACTCTACATAACACTCCAGTTGTATTTGCAGTGTTAGAAGTTAGGAAAACTCTTACACTTATTTCCCTTTCTTTCAATAGATCCACAAGGGGGCCCAAATCTTCTTCATCCAGCAGGGGGAGCCATGCTGCCTGTACAAATAATCTCTTGCCACAGTTCTTGCCACAAGAGTATGGAGGTGAAAGATGGGTGTTTGAATCATGTAATCTCTTATTGTAATAAGAGTCCTGGTGCTGCAAACTAACTTGTATATTAGAAGTTCCTCCACTACTTTTCTTGTAACAAGATCAAACATCAAGTGAAAGTTATAATCAAGGGATGAAAGAGTGATGTGATAAAAACAACAGTGGATTGTTGTTGTTGGGTGACGTGGAGTTGGTATCCAACTCATAGAGACCCTCATATGGTTTTCAATGGCTGACTGTTTCAGGATTGCCTTGGGAGTGGATTGCCAGGTCCTTCTCCCATTTTTGCAGTGCTGGGGATTGAACTCAGGACCTCAGAGACTGCAGCGCAGCGCTCTACCAGCTGAGCTAAATCCCAGCCCCAACAAGCTCTTTAGGGCTGGGTAGTGAGTACAGGACAATGGAATAGGTATTTTATGTCCTGTATATCCTTTAGTGGACTGGGATTTAGCTCAGTTGGTAGAGCGCTGCGCTGTAATCTCTGAGGTCCTGAGTTCAATTCCCAGCACCACAAAAATGGGAGAAGGACCTGGCAATCCACTCCCAAGGCAATCCCGAAACAGTCAGTCATTGAAAACCCTATGAGGGTCTCTATGAGTCGGATACAGACTCGATGGTACCTAACAACAACAACAACAAATATCCTTTAGTATCTACACATGAAGCAGAATTTGAACTACCTCTTACAGATGAGGAAACTGAGGAGTAGAGAATTTAGATGTAAGATCTCTAAGCCTGGTTGCACAACAGCATTATCTGAGGTATTTATTTAAAACAGAAAGCTTCCTTGGTTTAGGCCTTAGAGATTCTGTTTCAGGAGGAAGAAGCCTATGTGAGTTAAGTTGGCTGCCAGGTCATTCTGATATGTGAAGAAGTTTTGTTAATATTGTGTTCAGTAACTGAGTTCAGTTCTGTGTTCATTTCTGAGATTATAAACTGCTAGAGGATAGGACTGGTACTTAAATCGAAGTCTGCCTGAGTCCAAATTTCACATTCTTCTCGTTTCATCAGCTTTGCTGCTCATCTTTCAAAGAATCTTGAAACAACTAACCACAGACATCATTTCTATTGCTCCCAATACTGGAAACATTTCATCAAGCAATATGAAATTACAAATCCTTTTGAGTCCATGCTTATGGTCAATTGGGAAAGAATCACATTTTCTGTCTAGAAATAGTTTTCTCTACGCTATACCTAACACAGGGATAATTAAATGCTCACTGTCCTATGCCAGGTTTGGCAGGTGACATTGAACTGGTTATCTGCTTGCAGGACAAATTAAGAGAACAAAACACATTCACCAGAGTGTGGAAGGTCAGCTCTCCTTATTAAAGGGTTTTCGGCTATGTGAAATTGGAAAAGAAATGATATATTCTGAAACTATTTTCATCCCATTAACTTAAGTCAAGAAGAATAAAGGCAAATGCAGTTTCAAAGATTAGTTTCCAAATCTGATGTGCACTGAAGGGGAATAACTGACTATTTTCTACCACCTCCCTTGTCCTTTCCCCTCCTCAGCTTGGAAACTTGGGACTGGAATAGTCACAAATTCTGGTAGGACTTTTCATGTTTCTTTATGATACGATGTACATTTTCTAAGCTGGGGGTCTGCAAATCTACTGATCTGATTCCACTTCCTTCTCTAAGGCCAGGTACCACCTGTCTCATTTAGGACAGTAACCAAATGAATATGTGACCTTAATGCCTTTTGACAGTTAATTTAGGGCTAGTGGAAAACTTACCTTCAGGCAGTACAATCAGGTTCCCTTGCTTTTTTTTGTTGTTAGATGCCTTTGAGTCGAGTCGAACTCATAGTGACCCTCATAGGGTTTTCAATGGCTGACTGTTTCAGGATTGCCTTGGGGGTGGGTTGCCACGTCCTTCTCCCATTTTGCGGTACTGGAATCAAACTCAGGACCCCAGATACTGCAGAGCAGGGCTCTACCAACTGAGTTAAATCCCAGCCCCAAGTTCCCTTAGTTGGTCTGTATTGTGGTATGAGATTCTCTCCTAGCAGTTTTAGTTTTCTAAGAGTATCAGGATAACTTAGTAAAGACAAAAGAAATCCAAATAGAGAAAGCAGAGGGATATTTCTAGTCCATCTCAAAACAGTCCAGATTGTTTCTGGTTTATTTAGACTACAGAGGCATTTCCAGAGTGTCTATCACTTTGAAGGTGATATATACTTTGTATATATACAATCTTTCTGTTATCCACAGTAAACAGCACTTGGAAGTTTTTCTATCTCAGCTATTCTAAAACAAAGACTAACAGTTAACATTTAAAGGTCTCAGCTCTCTGGGATTTTACAAAGAAATAAATCTGTGTCCCTATTGCAGCAAGGTAGAAGAGGGAGGACATATTTGAAATGCATAGGTTGGATTTTGAACCATCTGTAGTGAAGTATCAAATGTCTAATGGTAGATGAGTCCTGATTGTTCTGTTATGTTTTAATAGCATGCCTCCATTATTTTAAGACACATTAATAATCTTATGGAGAAAAACTTACAATGTCTGCTACAAAGCCATCCTTTTAAGCTAGTCCAGGGAACCAACCCCCTAGATCATCCATACTCCATAAAAATGGGCAATCCGTGGTTATTGTCAGGAAAACTCTCTCCTATGGATTCCTGTGGCTTCACACTTTCTTTCAGGTCTCATGAGAGTTTTCTTCCATTTTTAGCCACCTGAGATAGGTGTGCATATACGTTCTACTCCCAAACTATATTCACTGGAACAAAAGGTGAAATAAGGCCTTGGGGTTGATTAGACTGAATAAGGCAAAATTTCAATGCCAGGCACCATTACAAACAGCAAAAGCTAACTGTGACACACTAAAGGAGAAAAAAAAGAATTTATTAGAAGGACAGTGGGAGCTTGTAAAATGCTGAGAAGCCTGAGGAAAAGGAAAGAAAAAGACAGGTCAACTGAGCCAAGTATTTCTAGGTCTAGGGAAAGAGTATAAATGGTGGCCCATATATTATATGCTCAAATCTTTATGAGTTATAAATCAAACTAACAAACCATGAAAATACAGAGGATGCCAAAAATGTGTACACATTTTATGAACGGCAAAAACTGCATTAAAATTGTAATAGTCAGTATTTACTCTAACAAAAGATGAATATAAGTCATGGTTGACCCCTACAATTACAAGAGGTGGCCAAACTATCACCATAGTAAAAGGAGGAGGACTTGTTCCTGTCAAAGGCCTCCTGGATCTTCCTTTGGGTACATCGCACACAGTACCTTTCTTCTCAAACTTACTACAAATGCAAGCAACTGTTAGGTTTGTTGGAGGTCCTATTACATGCCCACCCCTCCACTGTTGTACTTCCACATTTCCAAAATTTCAACTATCACTTCAAAATGGTCTTGCACTCCTTGAACAACATCTTGCTTCCACCATTTTCTTTGATTGTCCTACCTGTCACATGGTGGCATTAGCATTCATTTGAATAACTCCAGTTTTTTGAGTGAACTTCACATTAAACATTGCTACCGTAGATCAATAAAACTTCAAAAAGCAATATATTGATAAAATCTATTAAAATGTGTATAAATTTTGGGCACACCTGGCTGTATACCCAGTGTGTTCTTGGTACCCCAGTATGTTCTTTCATCCTTGCCAATGTGTCTTCATAACAACAACAAACTTGCACAAAGCAATACTTACTTCCAAAAAGCTGTGAAGAGCAAACACTCTTGTCTTGTGCTATGCATACACAGCAGAAGAATGAAGAGAGAGGATGAAGAATTCTCCCAAGCCTGCTGGATCCTTCCTTTGGCCACCAGATTCCTCAGAAAATCCATGAGATAAACTTCCACTTCTTCTTCTTGGAGGTGTTGTGGGAAGTTCTTCATTCTTATGTTCAACTGCTTGCCCAATAACCACCCCTTTCCCCACACTCTGGAAACTTATTTCATAATCCACAAAACTTCTCCTCTCCCTACACAGTCCAAACTAGACAAGCTTTATTCAAATAGTGCCCTAAGCCCCTTGCCACCGGTTAGCATTGCCCCATTCCATTTCTTAAAGGAACCTCTGCCTTCCACTCTTATCTGCTCACGCACTCATGGGCTCTAGGAGCCTTGACAAAGCAAATATGGATACTTCAGACCAAGTTTTAACCACACTCTACTACTTCCTTACAGTAAACTTCCCCTTGGCCGCCCTTAGAGGCTAGGGATGCACACAACAGCAGCAAGGCAGTCTAACCTCAGAACTGTGAATATTGTTGTTGCTGTTATTAGGTGCCGTCAAATCGGTATCTGACTCATAGCAACCCTCATAGGGTTTTCAATGGCTGACTGTTTCGGGATTGCCTTGGGAGTGGATTACCAGGTCCTTCTCCCCTGTGAATGTTAAGAAGCCCTGAATGCAGACACGAGCCACTTGTGCAGGGAATTCTGAGACCCTAGGTATCCAGGATAGGGTAGATAAGCTCCAGTTGGGCACATCTCATTGCCCCATCACAAACAGAAACAAGAAAGTCCTGGGTGGCCAGAAAGGAAGGAATCCAGAAACCCAGGCTGTCTGGTCACCAGAAGAATGTGGTCAGGAAAGACTTGTTGCTGTCACTTCTGCCTCTGCTGCTCGTAGAAGGTCAAGATTCAAAGTCCAGGTACAGGCCTTCTGATTGGGCATGCCTGGGTCTCCTGAGCATCCCTAGATGGGCTACAGAGCTGGTAGAATAAATACTGTGCCACCATAGCAGTGGTAGGAAATAATGGAAATTCTTCTGCCAAGATAAAATACAATAGAAGAATTATCCAAATAGAAGATTAAGAAGGAAAAGGGGTGCTGAGGAATCATCTGGAAAGAATCAAGAAGATATATCTAGAAAATAACCTATTTGTACACAAGAGAGATACAGCCACTGATATTCTCTGAGAAGATTAACTTGATAATAGTGTACAAAATAAATTGGAGATAGAAAGTTGAGTTAGATACCCTCTCTACCTTGTTGTTGTTATTAGGTGTCATCCAGTCATGCCCGACTCATAGGAACACTTGTAGGGTTTTCAATGGCTGATTGTTTCTCAGGATTGCCTTGGGAGTGGATTGCCACATCCTTCAACCATTTTTGTGGTGCTGGGAAGCAAATTCAGGACCTCAGAGATGCAGAGTGGCGCTCTACCAACTGAGCTAAATCCCAGCCCCCTCTCTACCTTAAGTGAACGTTATTGGTAACGTCTGAGACAAGTAGCCCTCTAAGGTAACAATCCTCAGATAGCCCTTGCGGGCTTGGACTCCATGTCATGCTTTCTAACCTCTGTGGGTTATACAGTAACTGCTCCTGCCCACCTGGGTAGAATGCAGAAGACACTGGGTGAAGGAGATGGTTCTGTGCATGGTTTAGCCGTAAAACACATTAAGAGACACAGAGGCAGACGGGCAGTCTTGCATCCAGAAGGACCGCTTTGGGTTGAGGTAATCAGAGTCTCACTGTGTCCCAGAGCCCTCTCCTGTGAAGGATTAAATGGCTCCCCGGGGACTATTTATGCCAAACACATTCACACGGAAGGCTGAGGGGAACTGGTGACACATCCATGCAGTAAAAGAATTTACAATCTCAGAGTGTATATGTGAATAAATGTGGAGAGACAGCTGGGGATGGGGACGCCTTATTTTGTTTCTCAACTTGAGAGTTTGCAGCCTCGTTTGTGGTTAAATGCTTCTGAAAATCACAACAGGCGGTCTCTGGGATTTGAGGTTACAAATTGTCTCCCACATGACCCATTATTTCTAAAGCCCTAACTCAAGTGTGTAAATGCCTGCGCCTCTGGGCAGAATGATTCATAGTTTCTACTGTATATTTTCTCCTTTGAAGATTGAAGCAATAGTGGTGGCTTGTACCTTATTAATTTCCTCTGTCCTTGCATTCTCTCTTTGTCCTTTCATCCAAGGCTCCTTTCTCTATCCTTCCCTTCAGCTTCCTTCTTGTCCAAATCAGCCACCTTCTCCGACATTGCCATCTCTGTCAATGAGGCAATTCTGGCTCATCTCATTCAGACCTGATGCTTGGGTGAGTGACATCACCATCTCCTCCCTTTCTCTCTTATCAAGTCATACGTGACTCCTGTCAGCCCTGTCAGTGTTGCTGTGTGGTATTTCCCACATGACTACCATTTTTCATGTCACAATTCAGTGTCAGTTCTTGCCCACTTTGTATCCATACTATGTCCAGAGGTTAATGTTGTGGTTGTTAGGTGCATCGAGTCAGTACCCGACTCATAGTGACCCTCATAGGGTTTTCAATGGCTGACTGTTTCAGGATTGCCTCAGGAGCAGACTGCCAGGTCCTCCCATTTTTGTGGTGATGGGAATTGAACTTGGAACCTCAGAGACTGCAGCGCAGCACTCTACCAACTGAGCTAAATCCCAGTCCCCAAGAGGTTAATAGTCTCTTTTAGAAGTTTTTACTCCTTTTTCTCTCTCCTATATACTAAATTATAAGATTAATATGTTACTAATAAACATTATTCTTAAACTTTCCAAGGAATTTATCTGTCAAAAATATAAATTCCAGATTCCCTAAGTTGGCATTCAAGGCTCTTGTTCCGTTGGGTGCCTAACTTCTCTTCACCTAACCTCCCACAGAGATCATGCCTGAATTGGTCTCCCAAGGATTTCTAACCACCCCAAGAACATTCTTGCCTGGCTATATTTGCTGCTTTTCTTCTACCTCTCCTTTGTCTCTACTCTTGCAAAGTCTGTGCATCCTTTAAAGCCTGTGGTGAATCTGACCTTGACTTTGGTAACCTTTTCTGACTGCCACATTTATAACATTGTTCTCTCCTTTAACTACCTCTCTGCACTATTCTCTCATTTTAATTTGACGCTAGCTATAATATTATTTCTCTATGGGTAGTGATGTTCTGTCCTGTTGTTCCAGTAGGTTGTGTATTCCTGAGTGTGTGATCTTTCTCTTATGACTTAAAACTCTAACAACAACAATTAATTGAAATAATAACGGTGACAATCACTGGGTACATTCTATGTGTCAGGTACTGTGCTGTTTTAGGTATATAATTTCGTTTATTTTCTTACTACCAGCAAATAAAGAAGGTACTGTTCTTATTTCTCCTTTTCAGATAAGGAAGCCAAAGCTTAGAGAAGGAAATAAACTAATCTGGGGTTACAAACCTAGAAAGCTATAAAATCAGCCTTTGAACTTCAATCTTTCTGGAAGGACAGTCTGGTTCATAAAATGTTCTCACAAACCCCACTTTTCATTCATTGTTTTGGTATATTCAGTCAGTCCAAAGAGGTATTTTTTGGGAGGGTACCGGAGGTTGAACCCAGGGCCTGGTGCTTGCATGCTTTTGTAAGGGCTGCACAACTGAGCTGCACCCTCAGCCAATTTTTTTACTTTTTGAGACAGGGTCTCACTAAATTATGCAGACAGCCTCTGGTCTCGAACTTGCGATCATCCTGCCTCTGCCCCCTGAGTTGGTAGGATTACAGGCATGTACCACAGCTCCAGGCTCAGTCCAAAGAGTTTAAGTGCTAAGCAAATATACAGCATTGTCCTTGCAACTTATTTATTCATATGATAGCTACAAATAACCCAAAGCAGATCAAACTGGCTTAGCTAGAATGGGCTACGTCCTGTGGAGGCATAAGAACATTCGCACAGAACCTGAGGGCAAACAACCATTATAAAGGACGATGTAGTTGATTAAAAATGATTGCGAATTCTTTTCTATTCTTTTCACTGCGAGGTCAAATCTAATTCTTCTCCCTTGAATCAGAAATGGATTTAGTGAATTGCTTAGCTAGTAACATGGAGAGAGGAATGCAATGCCAGTTTCTCAACCCAGATCTTACAGGGAACCAAGAGCAACTGTGAAAGAAATCTAAGTAGTTTTGAAACAGGCCTCCAAAGAAACCCATTTTTTCTCCCTGTGCTTAGACTCCCCATTTTTCTTTGTACTGCCTGTTTCCTAAAATAATAGTTACTTAACCTGTTACCAGTGATGTTTGTCTAAATCGTTCATGGTCCATGTAAACAACCTTGAAGGCTCTGTTTGCCTATAATGAGTAACAGAGCTATCCTAACCTGATAAAACTACATACCAAATGTAATGGCCATCTCTTTGATCCCTACTCAAAGGAATATACACCCGTAGTAGATGACTGATCACCCTCTCCCCCTTCTGTAACTGTGCTTGTCTGTATCTCTGTCCTTTGTTTTCATGCTGCTTTTGACTTTTATAAACCCACCTCCCTCAGAGACCCCATAAAAACCTGAGACCCCTTTTTGGGGGACTCAGTCTTTGGAAACAATTCCACTGAGTCACATACCAGTATGGAATAAAAATCCCTCCTTTACGCCTCTGGTATCTCTTATTCCTTTTGGATCCCACAACAGTCTGAGACTGCTTGCTGTACATCAGAGGCCACATGCATATAGTGGGATTGAGAACCCCAGGTAAGCCTTCCTGCCAACCCCACAACGCACCACAGATATGAGTTGTTGTGACTCACATATAGTTTGTCCCCCCAAAGTTCATGTGTTTGTTTCTACTGCTCTGATATAACAAGATGTTGGAACATTTAAGAGGTAAAGTCTAGTGGGAGTACATAGGGTCATTGAAGGTATCATTCTTGGCAAAGATGAAGTAGTTTTATGGGACTTTAGTGAGTTTCTGTGAGAGTTGTTGTTGTTAGGTGCCGTCAAGTCGAGTCCAACTTATAGCGACCCTCATAGGGTTTTCAATGGCTGACTGTTTCGGGATTGCCTCAGGAGTGGGTTGCCACATCCTTCTCCCATTTTGCAGTGCTGGGAATCAAACTCGGGACCTCAGAGACTGCAGAGCAGCGCTCTACCAACTGAGCTAAATCCCAGCCCTTCTCCCCACTCTGGTTTCCTGTGTCTTCATGTGCACTCTTTTTCTTGCACAATTTCCCACCATGATGCCATCTACCATGAGACCCTCATAGAGGCCAAACAAATGGTTTTGCTTCATCTTGGACTTTCAGCCTCCACAATTTTGAGTTAAACCTTTTATGTATATATTATCCACCCCAAGGTATTTCATTGTAGCAATGGAAAGCTGTCTAATACATGAGTAAAACCATGATGATATGTCCAGACGAGCCCATCTGCCAGCTGAGTACCACAGAGCAATCTCAGTCAGTGACATAAGCAGCAGGAGACTCAGTCAACCAAGCTCTGCTGTAGCTCCTAACCCACACATCTTGAGATATAATAAAATGGGTGTTATACTTAGATCCTTAAAGACTAGGTAAACTAGTTTAAGCTGCTTGTTGTTGTTGTTGTTAGGTGCCATCGAGGCAAGTCGACTCATAGTGACCCTATGTACAGAAGAACGAAACACTTCCCTACCCTGTGCCATATTGTTGTTGTTGTTGTTGTTAGGTGCCATTGAGTCAAGTCCGACTCATAGCGACTCTCATAGGGTTTTCAATGGCAGTTTCGGGATTGCCTTGGGAGTGGATTGCCACGTCCTTCTCCCATTTTGCGGGCGCTGGGAATTGAACTCGGGACCTCAGAGACTGCAGAACAGCGCTCTACCAACTGAGCTAAATCCCAGCCCCCTGTGCCATATATGTGATCTTATTTATATTTAAGTCCATTGTTACACACACTGTGTCAATCCATCTGGTGGAGAGTTGTCCTTTTTTTTTTTTTTTGCTGACCTGCCACTCTCCCAAACATGATGTCTTTCTCCAGGGATTGGTCTCTTCTGACCACATGTCCAAAATATGTAAGACGCAGTCTAGCCATGCTTGCTTCCAAGGAGCACTCTGGTTGCACTTAGATCCTAAATTTTAGGTCAATTTGTTACACAGCAATTGATTCCCATTACTGACTAGAATCAAGGACTAATGACCAGAGACTTCTCTGGTCCGATGCACCTTTAGGTTCTTCCACCCCCTTTCCTTGCTCAGTGCTTATACTAGTCTCCTTTCTGTGGACTAACTTTATTTTCATTTTCCCCTGCATATGACAAGAATTAATCATAGCAAAATTTATATATCTAGTTTATATATCCTTCCAGTTCAAGAGATAATGGTAATTGAATATTTTTTTTTCAGTACTGGGAGATGGAACCTAGGGACTTGCATTCACAGGCAAGTGTTCTGTCACTGAACTGCACATCCAGACCCTTTTTATTTTTTGAGAGAAGGTCTTGCTTAGTTGTGTAGGCTGCTTTTTGGGCTCAAACTTGCAATCCTCCTGCGTCAGCCTCCCAAGTAGCTGGTATTACAAGTGTGCAACATGGTGTCCAGCAATGACTGAACAGTATCTCTTGTTTCAATATTAAATTCCCATGAGAGATATCTCATATTGGGCTCGGTTTGAGTCATTTTTCAACTTCTGTGTTAGTAACCAGAAGGTAAGGAAACAGGGTCATATAAATATGTCTTCTGGCAGCCACACTGGGTATGTGTGGTGAGGGGAATGAACATTTCAGAAAAGTACTCTGTTGTGCTTCACTTACAGGCCTGCACTCCTTATTTCTCAGTCCTCAAATGAACTTGCTCGCTGCTTCTAGACCATGGAGTGTCTCAGCCTCCTGAAGTGTCTCTCATCTCATTAGCTCAATATTGATCTGGAGTGCATCCCATTACTCAGTATCTTCCAGGAGTTCTTTGAGAAGCCTAGGAAATTGCTACCACTGGCATGGTCAGCCTCTTCCCTCTCTTTTGTTTGGCTAAAATGCTCTCCAAGAGCAGTGAGTGGGGATGTTGGTCCAGGGGTAGAGTAGTAGAGTGAATAAGGAATAGTTTAATGTATGTATTCATATTACATAATGCAACATTTCCCAGACTTCAGCCATTCATTACCACCATATAGATTTGGAGGCCATTTTGTTCTACTATTAATACTTACTTCATATTTTTCTCTCTTATTTTTCTGGACTGGGAGGTTGAACTTAGGGCCTTGCACAGGCTAAGCAAGTGTCCCATCACTGAGTCATGCCCTACCATCTCAAGAATAATGTTGTTGTTAGGTGCCGTCAAGTCCTGTCCGACTCATAGTGACCTTTATAGGATTTTCAATGGCTGATTGTTTTGGGATTGCCTCAGGAGTGGATTGCTCCATCCTTCTCCCATTTTTGTGGTGCTGGGAATAGAACTTGGGACCTTAGAGACTGCAGAGCAGCACTCTACCAACTGAGCTAAATCCCAGCCCCTCAGCAACTAAGTTAGGCAGACCTAAAGGTGACCCTAAGGAAACAGGGCTGAAAAACAGGAAGGAAAGAAGAGAGGGAAGGAGGTATGGAGCCAGAGGTAGAGGGAAGGAGAGAAGGGAGAAAGGAAGGGAGGAAACTTTGAGTACAGACTTTAGGCTCCACATCCTGAGAGAGGCAGATCTCACAAGATTAACCCTGGCAAGTTATTAAGAAAATATACAAAGACAAATGGTATTAACAGCCTTTCAGGAAGGGGTGGAAAATCAGAATAAAAACTTGCTACAACATATTTTTTAGAAGTATACTTTTAAAGAAGTATACACACAAAGAGGCAACATACAAAGAGGCAAGAAAGTGTATCATACTAAGGGAAATTTTAATTGGTCAATATTGTCAATAGAAACTGTCTCTAAGTGTTTCAAATATGGATTTAGCAAACAAATACTTCAAAGTATCTACTATAAATATATTCAAATAAAGGAAGCTATGGTTTAAAAAATGAAAGCATGATAATAAGTAAAAATAAAATCATAAAAACAGGACGAGGGTGCAGCTAGGTGGTAGAGCACTTGCCTAGCATGTGTGAGACCCCGTATTCAACCCACTTGTACGACCAAAAAAAAGATTAAAAATTAAAATAAAAAAGAAAATCATTTCTGAATTTAAAAAACAAAGTAACTGAAATAAAAATTCACTAGAGTGGTCAACTGGAAATTAGAGCTCACAGAAGAATCAGCAAAACTGAAGATCAATCGATAGAAATTATTCATTCTAGAGAATAAACAATTGAAGAGAAACAAACAGAGCTTCAGAGACTTGTTGGACATTGTCAAGAGAAGTAAAAGGCATTTATTAGGAAACTGAGAAGTAAAGAACAAAGAGAAAAAGACAGAAAAAATGTAATAAATAGTGGAGGGATTTCCCTAAATCAGTTAAACCCATCAATGTACATACCCGTGATGCTAAATAAATGCCAAGTAGGATAAATGCAGAGATACACACACTTAGACACATCATAGTCAAATTGTTAAAAGACAAAGACAAAGAGAGATGAGATGATATCTCTCTGAGGTTCTCACAATCTTTAGACTAAAACTTCACACAAAGATCTCTGCCTTTTTAGTAGGCATATGATTAGGTCTCATATCCGTGGTGACACGTGAGTTCAATGGAACTATGTCTCTCCTGACCAGGTACTTTGTAATCCCTTGTAGACAGTGTTTGTCTGAGACTACGGAGCAGAGTACTAGTAGCAGACACAAAAGTTTAATGATCAGCCTGATGGGTTTATATAGAATGAATATTTTGGCTCAGAGGAAAGTGTCACTTGCTTCTCAGCATTTCAGGAAAAAATGGTGAAAATTTCCCACCTCTCCTGAATATGGTGGCAAGAATGTTTACACTTGAGGAGAGTATAGATCAACTTAGTAATACATAGACTTACAACCAGCTCATGAAGATCTGGCTGGGAATGCCTGATTTCTCTCTCCAAAACTCCATAATTGCTCATTCTTCCTCCCCAGTATCCCAAGCTTGGATGACTCCTTTGTGCAGGAATTACTAGGAGTATTTTTGAGAACAAAATGTTTAAATCAAAATGTGGAGTGTTCAGGAATAATTCAATTCCTACTTCAATGTCATCCATTCTCTGTACAATTCCCCTAATTTCTTGGAACAACAACTCTTTCCACTGTGAGTTTGCAGCCCAGATAAGAATCTCTGGGAAAGTACAAAGCCACATATTTAGCTTATCCACCAATATCTTATCAACAGTGGGCCTTGCTGTGCCTGAAATAGGTTATAAGCTGGTTATACTGAGACAATTGAAGAATTTTCTACTCTAATCTTCTCATTCCCCTTATGTTCAAAGGGTATTACATTAGTAGGATTCAAAGAAGACCTCCTGCTGTTGGCAAAACTCTGGGAAGTAGAAAGAGAAGAAATAGCAAGCTCAAGACCAAATTCTCACGTAATAGGACTTGGAATGCCCTTACTACATTTATGAGTTACTTTAATTGCAGGGGTCAGATCTTATGTATCCTGTATCTTTTAACACTAGTTCATGGTAGGTATTTAATGTTGCACTTTACCTGCAGAACATGTGTTTTGGGAGATTATAGTTGGGTCTGTGATTCAAACTAATTGGCCTCTGGACAGCATTGGTTAGAGCTCTGGACCTTGCTAAAATATACATTTACTTACCCTCACTGGATACTGACACTTCCTTAGTGTTCACAGTCTTACCAGCTTCTTCTTATGATCTCCACCTAATGAAATATCTACTTATAGTGCACCAAAAACATTTCTCAGTGTATTAACATATGTTGACTCATCTTTTCTTTTTAAGAGCATATTTTTATCCGTGTACTGCACATGTATAAAACTGAAATGCACAGGTTAACAATTCTTTTCAGTTTGCCAAACTGAAAATAATTTCCATAAGTACTTAATTCCCTTAGTTCCGTATGAGTCAAATTTATTAAGACTTTTATCTCTTGCCATTTCCTGTTTTCTTCCCATTGGGTGCTTATCCTTGATCATCTCTTTTGTTCCTAATCCACAGGGAAGATGAGAGGATAAAGAAGAATTATAACCATAAACATTCCTTTGTGTATAGTGTGTCTTTTTTCCTTCCCGGCTCTTTGGTTGGGAGTGACTAGCTCTGGCAATAAGACTTTATATTACCTTTTGCTTCGGCCATCAAAAATCCTATGAGGGTCGCTATGAGCTGGACCCAGCTCGAAGGTACCTAACAACAGCAACAACAATATGATATCAGCTTGTGCTGTGAAAGTATATATAGTTTTTATTTCCCTCTAACCTACAGCCGTACCACACTTGTATTGGATCTTGTCAGATATCAGAAGCTAAGCAGGGTCAGGCTTGATTAGTACTTGGATTGAGAGATGACCTGGGAATACTGGGTGCTACGGGCTCGGGAGAAGGACCAGGTAGCCCATTCCCAAAATAATCAGCCATCAAAAATCATACGAATAGCAGAGAAGCACTGACAATAGTGCCGAAGAATGTTTCATTCTGTTGTACATAGGGTCACTATGAATCAGACCCAACTCAACAGCAGCTACCAACAATAAATCTTCTAATGATATTGTTTAGGGTTTCTATTTGCTTCCCATAACTGGTTGGTGGAAGGGCAGTATCAATACCATCTGGAAACACATCAGAAATACAGAATCTTAGCCCTCTGTCCAACCTATTAGATTTGAGTCTACATGTTATCAAGATCAGAAGTCACTAGTATGAAAAACAAGGCTAGAAAGCACAATCCTAATCCCCTAGGTCTCAAAGATGGCTGCACACTAGAATTATCTGAGGGTTTAAAAGGATGTTGATATGACGTATAGCCCTCAGACTTCTGATTAAATTGGTTTAGGGATTGAAATTTTAAAAATCTCCCAGGTAATTTTAGCACGTAGCAAAGTTTAAGAACTATTGCTATTACATGTGGTACATTTCCATAGTCATCTGTGGAAATGAATTTATGTTCTTTTCTCAGTAAAACTGGGAGATCAGCAAGTAGATTTTAATATATGCACTTTACAAATGGTTACTGTTGTTAGGTGCCATCGAGTTGATGTCTGACTCCTAGCAACCCTATCTACAACAGAAAACACTATTGTCAGTGCTTCTCTGCTATTCATAAGGTTTTCAATATCAGATTGTTTTTTGGGAGTGGGCTGTGATCCTTCTCCCAAGCCTATAACACCCAGTATTCCTAAGCGATCTCCCATCCAAGTACTAATCATGCCTGACCCTGCTTAGCTTCTGAAATCTACTGGGATTGGATGCCACTGTGGTACAGCTGCGGGCATAATACAAATGGAGAAAATCAAGTTAGATGAATGGCACATCTCTTTAACTTCAGGTCTGGCCTCTTCAACATCAGAATCAGTTAAGGATCCAGCCAAGAAATCAAGCAAACGTGCTGTCATGTGTTTATTTGGAGATACACAACATTTTGAACCAATAGGCTACCGAGTAACAGTAGAAGAGAAAAGGTAGGGGGCATTTGGAAATGCTAACAGTATGCTCCAAATTATAGCTCTGATTGAAAGGTATATGTCCTTGGGGAAAGGAGTTCTTAGAATTGAGGGTTGAGACCAATGGTTCACAACGGAGGATGATTATGCCCCACCTCCATACCCCACCAAAGTTATCTGGCACTATCTGGAGACATTTCTGTTGTCACAGATTGGGAGATTGCTATTAGCATCTAGTAGGTAGAGGGCAAGGATGTTGCTAAACATGCTACAAAACATAGCAAGACACCCCCCCCCAAAAAAAGAGCTAGCTGGTACAAAATGTCAATAAATGCCAATGCTGAGAAATTCTAATTCAGAGAATCTGCCTTTGAATCTGTTTGGAGAAATCCTCAGATCAAGAAAAGAGGAATCTAAATATATGAATACAGGGAGATGAATGAAGAAGACTACTGAATGATAGTCATTTGGACCAACAAGTATGGAAGAAGTCATTTGGACTAAGAAGTATGGAAGCTGATGATTAAATAATGCAAATTAGCAACCTAGTGGTTCTGAGTATAAGTATTAGCCTGACATGACTTCTCATTTGCTACTTCTAGTGGTGTGAGTTTGAACAGGTTAATTTCTCTAGAGCCTTAGTCTTCTCTTCTGTAATATGAGGATTACCAGAACCTAACCTGCCTTAGGGACTGGGATTTAGCGCAGTTGGTAGAGCATCACTCTGCAGTCTCTGAGGTCCTAAGTTCAGTTCCCAGCACTGCAAAAATGGGAGGAGGATGTGGCAATCCACTCCCGAGGCAATCACAAAATAATCAGCCATGAAAACCCTATAAAGGTCTGTATGAATCAGATAGGACTCGACACAGCACACAGCAACAACCTCCCTCACAGAATTGTTAAGTAGACTCTGAGCTAAACAGTAAAGTATTGGCATGGTGCCTAGGCTCAGTACCCAATAAATAAAAATGAGATTTTTTTGGAAGTTATGCTTTCCTGGAGAAGGAAGGTCTATGCAATGCTTAGCCATAAGAACCAGACTTCTTACATTTTAATTCAATCCTAAATGCAGATTTGTGAGGACGAACAGAACCCATGACAAAACTCTTATCCTAGGGTTCCAACATTTCCATATTGTTAGCTCATTTATCCCTGATAAGACATTGATGTGAAACAGAATTTGTAGAGGTGGTTTAAGAGCTGATTTGATCTACAGACTCTTTTAAAGACCAAGGCTACTTCCATCACAGGCCCATCAGGAGAACCCAGCACTATCCATCACCACAACATTAAACCATTAAACCTGTCATTTCAGAACTCAGGAGGCTGAGGCAGGATGATTGACACAACTTCAAGACAAAATAGATCTACACAGCAAATTCCAGGCTAGCCTGAGCCACACAGTGAGACTCTGTCTCAAACAAAGAGATATACATACATACATACACACATACATATATACGTACATACATACATACATACATACATACCACAATAGCCAAGGGGCAATCTTTTGCTGAAAAGTTTTGCTTATGAAGTTGGGCCCACCCAAGTGCAAGCATTCTGACACTAGAGGACCATGGTGGTGCTCATGAAAACCAGTGATACTGATCAACCTTGTCACAAACTGCATTTTAGGTCTCTTGGGAGGGAATGAGGTAAGATAGGGGTCAAACCTTTTCAGTGTATTCCTTCCTGTCATTTGGGTTCTGTCTGTGTAACTTTAATTGTTTAGCTTTTGGTTTGTCTAAACCTGCAGCTGTCTAAAGCCCTGTGGCATCTGATCCTGTCAGATCTCAGAAGCTAAGCAGAGTCGGGCCTGGTTAGTACTTGGATGGGAGACTGCCTGGGAACACCAGGTGCTGTAGGCTTGGGAAGGTCACTATGAGTTGGATACCAACTCGACAGCACAGCCTTGAATGCACTAAAGCAGACTAACATGCCTTTTTGGTTAGAGTCTCTAACTCATAATTATAAAAGTTGAGTGAAGCTAATTGGTCTACAAAGATTTCAAATACACAAGGTACCCGAGGGAGGTTCATGTTCATTAACCTAATTAGTATTTTATTTTCTACTTACCTTATATGTTGCTGTTGTTTTTGATGTTGTTACGTGCCATCTAGTCAGTATTCAACTCTGTATAACAGGTGAAACAGTATTGTTAGTGCTTCTCTGCTAGTTATAGGGTTTTCAATGGTGGATTAATTTTTGGGAGTGGGCTACTGGGTCCTTCTTCTAAGCCTACAGCACCTGGTGTTCTCAAGCAGTCTCCCATCCAACTACTAACCAGGCCCAACTTTGCTTAGCTTCTGAGATCTGACAGGATCAGATGCCACAGTGGTATGGCTGTAGGCACTTTATATGTAGTATCAAAAATTATGAAACTAAAATATAAAGGCATGTAAAAAGAGGGAACCGTACTTACTGAGCTAGTTCTCTTTGCCAAGTGTTGTCTTAGGCATTTCATATACATAATCTGATGAGTCCACTTAATTACGTAGTTCTTGATGTAAACCCGAAGCAGCATTATTATTCTTATTTACAGGCAAGAAAGATGGACTCACAGCTCTTGGGTATCTAATTCAATGCCCTGAGTTTTCAGAGGCCAGATTCAAATGCACATGCATTTTCAAAATACCATGCTTCCTTATTTTATAGACTTTACATTTTAATTCTCACACTAATCCCTGATCTAAGAACAATTATTATCTCCACTGTACAGAGGAAGACACAGGCTTAAAAAGCTAAATTCTCAAAATGGCGTAGACTGTGTATGAAAAAAAAACCTCAAGATTTTCATTCAAGTGTGTGTGACTCCAAGACACTATTGTTAGCAATAGAAACTGAGTTTGATATCTCAGTATTTTTTTAAACAAAACACTATGTGCAGCTAAGCTAAGTGGCCATTGACTTGCCAATTCTAAGTTGAAAGACTTGGGGTGGCACCTAGCCAGCGTTAGCATTATTATGTGTTTAGAGGAGATAGTGGTCTCAACATACGCTATGATTTGCACCCCCACCATATCTCTTTCTTCTGTCTAACCAAGGGGTTGAGAATCACCGGTTTAGTATTGCTTCTTCAAAACTTGATTAAGCACAATCATGTTTGTATTGATCAGTGGAATTCTACAACTGAGAAGCCAAACACAGTAGAAATTGTTATTTTGCTTGCTAACTCATGACTATCTTTCAGAAAGCATAGTGATGCTTAGGGAGTAAAGAACAGCAGAGTGGGAAAGAATTGGGAGTCCTGATGATAAATTCTCGTGGTAAACTGAGATTTGAACCAAGCAAACCCTATTTTGGTAAGCTACCCCACCTGCTGTGGGTGTCAGGAGGAAGTTAAATTCTTGGAGTGTTTCAAAGATTAAATGAGTTTGTGCAGGTGATATATTTGGCATAGATACTGATGCATAGTAATAAGCATTCCATGATGGTGTATGAGTTTGTCATTATAGCATCATCCAAGGCACAGGGATGGGGGCAGAGGTGAAGAGGCTCCTACTTTCTCTATCTCAGTCCAGACTGAGGTCTCCCTTAGTCCTTCAGGGTGCTGTCTCTTTTTCTCCCTTTCGCCTTGAAAGGGGGAGGGAGTAGGACAGCAAAAGGAGGGTCACAGGGATCATTGGAGATGCTGTTACAGCTTTGCACGCAGCCTGATCTGCAGACCAGGTGTTCAAACACCAAATCTTTTGCAGGTATTTAGCGAATCAAAGCAGACAGCAGGAGCCCATCAGGCTGACATATGATAAACACCCTCTGCAATTTAGCACTTTAACACAGGGAGTGAGCTAGCGGCTGAGTTAATTGCCAAGCTATCAGCAGAGCTGATGCTTCTTGAGCACTCTGCAAACCAGCTGAGAATTTTCTAAGAAACTCTGGAATCCCAACTTCAGTCAGGAAGAGAACAGTGGGTGGGAGGTGGTCAGTGAGGGGATTGACTGGCAGTCATACAAACTAAATCAACCAACTTCTGAAAATATGATTACCTCGAAGCAGACTAACCCCAAAATATCAGACTTAGAAGGAGCCCAAGAAGTGCCAGCATAAAAGTGTTTCATTTTGTAGGAGAAGAAACTAAGGCCAGGAACAAGGTAGGGGTTGGCAGATAAGGAATGTTCTGAAGACTAGAGTTCATCAGTGACTAAGCTAATATTGAAATTCTGACACATTAAATCTGAATTAAGATTCTTTGCATACGATTTTGTAGTCCATGGTTTTACTATTAAAATTCTTCTCTGGAATGCATGAAGGTCTGTACAGTGTAGAATCTGGCACACTTGGTTTGGCCAATTAGTTCTGTCAATGCTGACAAATTATTTAATCTTTCTATGCTTCAGGTTCCTTATCTCTAAAGTAGGTTAATATTAATGTCTATTCCAAAGGCATTTTGTGATAAGAGCAGGCTGGGGTTTAGCTCACTTGGTGGAGTCCTGCTCTGCACTGAGGTCCTTGGCTCTGTTCCCAGCACTGCAAAAATGGGAGAAGGACCTGGCAGCCCACTACCCAAACAATCCCAATACAGCCATTGAAAATCCTATGAACAGCTGAGAAACTCTGACATAGTGCGGGGCATGGCACAATGTTGAAGAATGTTTCATCTGTTGTACACAGGGCTATGAGTGGGACCCAACTAGATGGCACCTAACAACAGCAATAATGCACGTTAAGAGTTTGAAAGATTGTGAAAGTGTCGATAAAATTCATCAAATATTACTACGGTTATTATAGGTTCTAGATTAGCTTTGAATTACTTGGTGATGGGCATGGATGAATAATAGTGACAGAGGAGATGGCAGATACCAATTCTCTGAAAATTGACATGAGAGCCTTCTCTTGTGTTTTTAAAAACGTTATGGAAAGAATAAAGCTAGAAAGGATGCAAGAGGCCAGGACTAGTGTTACAGAGTATGTTTTCAGCCATAAATTCATCACTGGGTTAATAACAGATATTGTTGTTGTTAGGGGCCTTTGAGTCGGATCTGACTCAGAGCATCCTTCGTAAGGTTTTCAATGACTGATCACTATGGGATTGCTTGGGAAGTGGATTGCCATGTTCTTCTCCCTTTTCTGTGGTGCTAGGGATCAAACTCAGGTCCTCAGAGAGTGCAGAGGAGGACTCTACCAAATGAGCTAAACCCCAGCCTAATAACAGACGTTGTGGTTGCTGTTGTTATTGTTGTTGTTGTCAAGTCCGACTCATAGTGACCTTTTGTACAACAGATGAAACACTCCCAGACACCTTGCCATGGTCAGCATTGTTGTCAGTGCTTCTCTGCTATTCATAGGGTTTTCAATAGCAGGTTGTTTCAGGAGTGGGTTGCCAGGTCCTTCTTCTAGCCTATTGCACCTGGCTGACATGAAAAATAGATACAAGGGTCTAGGCATAGTGACACATGCCTGTAATCTCAGCACTCAGGAGGCTAAGGCAGGATTGTAAGTTCAAGGCCAGGATGGGCCACATAGCAAGATTGTGTCTCAATCAATGTCAAATATATGCCAGAAAAACTAACAGCAATAACAACAAAATGCCATTGTCTGTGTGGCTCAGACAATGAAAAGCTGTTTCTTCACAGTGCCCAAAGTATCAAAGTAGCTGCAGGCTTGGTTTCTTCTGAGGTCTCTCTTTGGCTTACAAGTGGCCCCTTTACTCTTGTGTCCTCACATGGCCTTCTTCTGTGTGAATGTGTCCTAGATGTCTCATCCTGTTCTTAGGAAGACCTCGGTTACACTGGATTAGCTTCATCCCATATGATTCATTTAACCTTAATCATATATTTAAAGGTCCCATCTTCAAATATCATCACATTCTGAGGTATTATGGGTTGTTGTTGTTGTTGTTAGGTGCCGTCGAGTCGGTATCCGACTCATAGCGACCCTCATAGTGTTTTCAATGGCTGATTATTTCGGGATTGCTTTGGGAGTGGATTGCCAGGTCCTGCTCCCATTTTTGTGGTGCTGGAAATTGAACTCGGGACCTCAGAGACTGCAGCGCAGCTCTCTACCCACTGAGCTAAATCCCATCCCAATTATGGGTTAGGAGTTCAATATATGAATTTCAGAGGGATTCAAGTCATTGTGCATAACACATAAAAAAGTTGGGACTGGTTTTTCCACATCATTTAGGATGTGGGACACAGAGGCAAGACAGAGGTGAAGAGTGAAAGGATACTTTTTGGAAAACTGAGGTTCAGGGTAACAAACCCCAGAACGTAGGCTATTATCAGTGGTTAGAAGACTACAAAGATTATAAATCAATACTAACAATTAGCATTTACTGCCTGCTTATTAGGGTTTTCTTGATAATTAGAAGAGATAATCGCATAAGACTTTAGAAAAATTCAGAGCATACAATGAGCAATCAATAAATTTTACATGATGTCACTATTTCTGAGTATGTGTTATTGCTCCAAGAAAGCTGCCATCCACAGCTCAGGAACTAAACTTTTTTGAAGATTGTTGTTGTTAGGTGCCATCGAGTCATGTTTGACTCATAATGCCCTTATAGAATTTTCAATGGCTAATTGTTTCGGGATTGCCTCAGGAGTGGATTGCCACATCCTTCTTCCATTTTTGCAGTGCTGGGAATCGAACTCAGAACCTCAGAGACTGCAGAGTGGTGCTCTACCAACTGAGCCAATTCCCAATCCTGTTAAAACACAGCTGTTAAAAATGTATGGTTCAGTTTTACCAAGTTTGTTTCAAGAAGCACAATGGCAAGTGGAGGTTAGAAGAGGTCTGCTAAGTGTGTAATAGAAAATATTGGTTGTCATGGCAAATAAATCCTGGGAGCAAGCACCACATGTTTCACTTGATTCTCGCATCCAATGTCTTTGAGTCTTCTGTCATTGGGAAAAAATCACTGGTAAGCTATGAAAAATTGATCAGTCACTAGCAGGACATTTGGCAAACATGGTGTAAATATGTATAAGCAAGAAGGAAAAAAATGGTTTTAAGTTCTATTTTAGTTACAAGCACAAGGAAAAAGGATGAAACTGTATCATGGACAACTTTCCTTATGTTGTCATCCAAAGTCTCTGCCACCCTTCCCATTCCAGGTACCTCTGTTACAAATAATAACTGACCTCTACTGAATAGCTACTATATGCCACACACTGGGACTCTTTCTCTTCTCAATAATCCGTGAAAATAAGAAGTTATATCTCAGAAAGATTATACACGTTGTCCAAGTTCAAGTGACTGTAAATGAGTGAATCCAGATGCAAATCTAAGTTTGCTGAATTGAAATCCCATCCTCCTCCTGATGAAGAAATTTTTGTTTGTTAAGTGGTTATTGGGGCTGGGATTTAGCTCAGTTGGTAGAGCACTGCGTTGCAGTCTCTGAGGACCCGAGTGCAATTCCCAGCACCGCAAAAATGGGAGAAGGACCTGGCAATCTGTTCCCAAGGCAATCCCGAAACAGTCTGCCATTGAAAACCCTATGAGGGTCGCTATGAGTTGGATACGGACTCGATGGCACCTACCCCCCCCCCCCCAAGTGGTTATTGGGAAAGTAATAGGATTTTACCCAAGAGAGTAATCATGTGATACACCATTGATGAGTACAGACCCTAAGGCTCACTGCCTATCTTTTGTTGTTGTTAGGTGCCATTGATTTGATGTCTGACTCATAGTGACCCTATGTATAATAGGTGAAACGGTATTCATAGGGATTTCAAGGGCTGATTTTTTTTTTTTGGGGGGGGAGGCGGTTTCCTGGTCCTTCTCCCAAGCTTATTCCACCTGGTGTTCACAGGCAGTCTCCCATCTAAGTACTAACCAGGCATAACCTTGCTTAGCTTCAGTTATCTGACGGGATTGGCCATCACAGTGGTATGCCTGCAGGATATCCTTCTTAGGGGCACTCAAAAGTGGCGCTTTGTTCTACATTAGGGATACCCAACGTTTGGGATTCCATAGGCCACATGGAGTAAAGAAGAATTGTCATGGGCCACATGTAAATGAAATAATATAATTAGTATATATACATATGATTTTTTATTTATTATAAAGTTTAGAAAAATTTTGACTTTGTTTTTTAAAAATTAATCTGTCAATGTCTGATTCTATGGAAATAGTCACAATTCTTAATGAGACCTCAAGTAAATTTTGTGATGGTCAACTTGCAGTATCTAGAAATGGGTTGCATTTGATTTTTAAAAATATTACTGTGTATTGCTACATTTTACTTGTCAAATTCTCAATCCCTTAAGTGGCTTCAAATAGCTTGAATCACTTCAAATTCAACCTGATTATAACATGACTAACCAAGTGGCATGGGAGAAGGACATGGCAATCCACTCCGAAGGCAATCCCAAAACAATCAGCAATTGAAAACCTATGAGGGTCACTATGCATTAGACACCACTCAACAGCACCTAACAACAACAACCAAGTGGCAGGTGATGGTACTAACCTGACTCATGTTGTGACATATTTATGCTTATTTGAAGAATAGAATTTGATCCTGTGGTGCCATCCGAGGATGTTGTAAAGAAGCATTAGGTATCATTCTGTAAACATGCACACTATTGCTTTGGAACTTCAAAACCGGAACTACACATGGGGTCATGAAAAAAATAAACACTATAAAACACGTGGTGTTAATTGATTTTGTGAAGCTGCATTAAGCTGTCCTGGGCCATGAGTCCAACATATCTATTCTGCATGGTGACTGGGAGGCTAGCTGAGTTTCACACCTATGACTTTCCCATCCGCTCCTCCTTCCTTGACATTCCCACTATTCAAACCTTTAGTTCCTTTCAAAGTACTTTCTTAACTACCTAACTCACATCCCTCTGTCCAGGCGGTCCTCGGTCAGAGGCATCTTCTAGATACACTATTTTCATACTCAGATTCTCTGGAGTACTGCTTTGAATGTGTCATTCTTTGCTAAACAAACTGCAGCAACAAAATTACTTCCCTGAATTATATTAAGAATATTCAGAACATCTCAGTTAATTCCAAGTTGTACTTCCTACCCTCTCTTCCACTCTTGTCCTCTGACACTTACTGATATCCGGCCACAGAGAGCCACATCCTATATGTTATTTAAATGTCCTCTATTTTCTCTCTTTCCTGCCTTTACTCAGGCTAATCTCTGGGCTATTCTCTTATGTATTATATACAAATATATCAAAATTCTTGTACATTCTTTGAGGCTAACATCAATGTCAACTCCTCCTTGAAATATTTGCAGACACCTCCTCCCCACTTCTCCAAGATCATTGTCTGCTTCTATTATCATTCCCCCTACTCACTGGCCTGCCTCTCCATTTTCTGAATGATGTCAGTTAATGAGTACAATTTTTAATTGTGAAGAAAACTAATTTGTAATTTTCTTTCTTTTCACGATGATTGCTTTCAGAATCCTAAGAAATACTGATATACCTCAAGTTGGGATTGTTTTAGGATTACATTTAAAAGAATTTATCATCAAGAATTGATACCTTAACATTACAGACTCTTCTTAGCCACATATATCATTATCTCTATTGTTAAAAATTCTCTTTGTAATACTTTAAGACCTCAGACATATTTTGTTACATTTATCATTGAGTCTTTTAAATATTTAATTTTGTTGTGTCATTTAAAATTTTTCATTTACAATGTTTTTTGCTCACAAATAAAAATTCAGTTGATTTTTGTGTATTCATCCTGTGTCCTAAGATCTTACAAAATTCAATAGTTAGTAATTATCAGTATATATATATATATATATATATATATATATATATATACATATGTGTGTGTGTGTGTGTGTGTGTGTGTGTGTGTGTGTACTGTTGTTAGGTGCCACTGAGTCAGCATCTGACTCATAGGACCCTACATACAACAGGGGAAACACTATTGTCAGTGCTTCTCTGCAGTTCAGAGTGTTTTCAATGGCGGATTGATATTTGGGAGGGGTTGCCCGGTCCTTCTCCCAAGCCTACAGCACCTGGTGTTCCCAGGCGGTCTCCCATCCAAGTACTAAGCAGGGTTGGGCCTGGTTAGTACTTTCTTTCTTTCTTTGGAGATCTGACGGGACAGGATGCCACAGGGCTACGGCTGCAGGTATGTGTGTACATATATATATATATATGGATACACACATATATATGTATATATACATATGCATATGTATATATATACAGGTACACACACATATATATATATTAGGATATATAAGTTCATATATATATATAGACACACACACATACATACATACACACACACACACACATATATACGTATACCTTGTTGGCTGTTGTTTAGTGTTTTTCTGCTGTTCATAGGATTTTCAATGGCAAATTGATTTTTGGGAATGGCTTGCCATGTCCACCTCCCAAGCCTATAAGCACCTGGTGTTCCCAGGCGGTCTCCCATCCAAGTACTAAACAGGCCCAACCCTGCTTAGCTTCTGAGATCTGATGGGATCGGATGCCACAGGGCAGCTGCAGTTCTAGAATGGAAGTGAAAATTTTGGGTTCTGCTGCTTACTCTCCTCTTTCTTTCTTCTCTTTCTTCTCTTTCTTTCTTTCTTTCTTTCTTTCTTTCTTTCTTTCTTTCTTTCTTTCTCTCTCTCTCTTTCTTTCCCTCTCTCTCTCTCTCTCCCCCTTCTCTTTCATTTTAGTTTCTTGAGAGTCTTACTATGTATCCCAGGGGAGTCTACTCCTTCAGGGTGATGTGAGCCACCAGGCCTGGATTCCATTAAATTCTTGGCTTGTGTAAGTCCCTAAACTAACTAATCTAGTTTTATTTATTTATTCATTCATTTATTCATTCATTCGTTTTGCTGCTGATTTTTTAAAAATATGGTCATGTATACAGTTCTTCATTCTATAGTAAAACATGCTGTTAGTATAGTCAATATTCAGAAATAAAGAGAGTTCATCACTTAAATATCCCAATTATAGCCAAATAGCCTCAGGAGAAAGCTTTCCAAATGGCTCATATTATGTTTCTCAAATTCTTGAACTTTTATATTGCACTTCACCTTGAAAATCAATAACTATTTTTTGTCATTTTCTAGGAGTACATTTCTGATTCAGAGAGACAGTGAGACTTGTCTGAGATTTTGCAGGGGCTAAAGCTCTGAGCCATAAAGGGCTCAGATGGAACATTTCACCTTAGGGGTTGGTTTTGTTTATAGGCCCCACTTGTAGCACATGAAATCAGAAAAATATGTCTATAACTGCTGAGAAAATAGCTCTATATTTCTTTTCCCAATTATATATCAACTCAGTTCATAGATGGAATTCCTGATGGGTAATTCAGCAATGTCTAAAGATTATTAAACTAGGCTAAAGCCAACCTGTTGTTGTTTAGATGCCGTCGAGTCGAACTCATAGTGACCCTCATAGGGTTTTCAATGGCTGACTGTTTTGGGATTGCCTTGGGAGTGGGTTGCCACATCCCTCTCCTATTTTGAAGTGCTGGGAGTTGAACTCGGGACCTCAGAGACTGCAGAGCAGTGCTATACCAACTGCTGGGATTTACCTCAGTTGGTAGAGTGCTGCTCTGCAGTCCCTGAGGTTCCGAGTTCAATTCCCAGCACGGCAAAATGGGAGAAGGACGTGGCAACCCACTCCCAAGGCAATCCCGAAACAGTCAGCCATTGGAAACCCTATGAGGGTCGCTATGACTCGGACTCGACTTGACGGCACCTAACAACAACAATCTTCACCTAACAGCAAAGGTGGAAGGGTAAACTGAGAACTGAATCTTCTGCTTAGCAGTAAAGACAATATGTGATCTAAAACCCAAGTCTTGCTGGAGAAGTAGCTCAGTATAGCCTACCATATGGAAGGCCCTGGGTTAAATAAATAAATAATAAATAAGTAAAACTCATTTTTTTCCCTAACAGCAAAGACAGAATTTAAACCCCAAATTGAAATCTTTACCTAAAAGCTGGAATTCCCTTTCCATTGGAATGCTGAGCACAAAGAGCACCCAGATAAAGCCTTTAGACCTTAACAAAAGTGTGACTGGGAGGTCAAATCCAGGAGGACTTATCTCTGCAGCCTTGTACTTGGAGGAGACCCATGGTCACAGTGAGTAAGTACTGCTGGTACCAAGGATTGCGTCTAAAGGGGACATGCAATGATGGGTGTGTGTGGGGCGGGGAGTTGGTCAGGGTACTGCCTGACAGGCCAAGAGTGTTGACGTAGCCTAAAATCAATCTAGTCAAGTACAATGAAAATTAAACTCATCTGGGGCTAATTGGGGTTGCAATCTGGGAAAATACAGATTCAAACAGTCTTGAAAATGTGTCCATGTATTTACAAAATGGCAGCTATATTCATAACTTTAATCCTCAGGTCTATTTTAATTACATCACTTGTTAATCAAGAATTATGATTGATGCTGGCAGTGGTCAAGGGGTCATGCAAATATGGGATTGAGCATGGTCTCAGTCTCTAGGTAGTGTGAGGGAAACTGTCCACTGCACAGAAGGTCAAAAGACGTTAACAGCGTTTCACAGATCAACTTGCTCCAGAGGTGGAGTCTCTGCAACCCAACTCAGTGAATCAGCTGGGGATGTGTCTGAGATCTAATTTACTTTGGCTTCTGACTCAATTTGAAGTGCCTTGAACCAGTGCTACTCCATCTTGATTTCCTTTTTTCCTGAAAGGGTCTTCAAAGAAAATAATGCATAAGATAGTTAAAAGTTAGACTAATTTGGTCTAACTTTAGGCTTTGGGTAATTTTAGAATTTTTTTTTCCAGATTAGAATTCCTTTTCCCACTGCAATAATTCATAAATAATTTAGTCAAAGCTGGGCATGGTGGCACATGCCTGAAATCCCAGTGGCTTGGGAGGCGGAGGCAGGAGGATCCCAAGTTCAAGACCAGAGGCAGTCTGCGTAATTTAGTGAGACTCTGTCTCAAAAAGTTAAAAGGTGGGCTGGGGGTGCAGCTCAGGGGTCCCGCACTTGCAGAGCATGGAAGTACAAGGCTCTGGGCTCAACCCCTAGTATGGAAAAAAAAATAAAAAAACCAATTTAATCAGAAATATTGTTTTGTGCAAATCAAAGTGAGGATTACAGACTCTTCTCCCACTAATAGAAAACTAATATATACACTAAGCTGACACAGAAAACAGGGGGAAAGTGGGCAACAGAGGGAAGCACAAATATCAGAAATTGAGGAACACGTAGCCTTCATGTTCATTTAACACACAGGGAGATAGAGGCACAAGAAATGACTGGTCTGAAACTACTGTGTATCAAATACTTGAATTCCACCATCTAATGGAACACATGGACAAGATGAAATCTTGGGCTATTACCTAAGTCTCAAATATTTTGCCCAACATTTTTGTGTTTTGGTTGAGAGGGATGGCCTCTGAAATCAGGCAAAACAAGTTTTTGTTATTTACTAGTTCTGACCTTAGAGGCATTTCTAAGGCTCATTTACTCACCTGTGAAAATGGGAAAAATAACAGTATTTGCCTCATAGAGATCTGGTGAGGATAGAGTCAGTGCTTGTAGAGAGCCAGGAATAGAGTGCTCAATGAGTATGTGCTGCCACCACCACCATCAGTGGAATATTCTTGTCATTGTCACTTCATTGCACTCTCTTACCCTTTGTGTGTGTGTGTGTGTGTGTGTGTGTGTGAGAGAGAGGGGGGGGGGAAGAGAGGGATCTTGGGCACAGTTTCTCTCAAAAGAAAGGTGGATTTAGTGTTTCCACATCTTCTGTGATAAGAATCATCTTCTGTGCTTATTAATACAAATCATCAGGGCTTCCATCTCTCACATTGGAAATTCTGATCCAGTAGATGTGAGGGGGAACTAGGAGCCTCATTTAACGCTTGACACAAGTGGTTGCTTAGAAAGAGGCTTGCATCTCATAAGGCTATCTTTTCACCTTGCTGACAATTTCATGATCAAATCTGATAGAGGAAGCAAAAGAGGAGCAACAAATATGTTTGTATCTATCCTTCTTTTGAAAGAAGTATGACTGGAACTTATTCCATCATAAATATTGGGGATTGCCGTATCACACATCAAGGATCATGATGTTCCAGGTACTTTTTTTTTTTTTCTCAGACTACACTTTCAGTAGGACCTGTGTCATGGTAGTTTTCGTGTCACAGGCTCATGTAGTTCAGCAACAAACTTCTATCAGGTGAAGAAGCCAAAAGTCCGTGGTGAGTTGTATAAGTATTTGTATTAGGCATGATGATATTCTCTATGCCTATGATGGCACCTAACAACAACAACAGAAGCAGCAGCAACAACAACAACAACAGCAACAACGTGATACTAGCTCATAACAGGTGCTTAATTAACATTTGTTGAATGAATGAATAAACTTGGCTTTTTATAAATTGTAGCAATTACACATTGCCACTTGTTCAAGAAAAGTGGTAAAATGAGTGACATTGAGTTGTCATAGTTATTTTTATATTTATTCATTTTTGTGGTGCTAGGACTTTTTGGTAACAAAAATGTGGTGCTAGGACTTTTTGGTAACAAAATGATTGATATTAATAATTGAGAAAACCATAGAGGCGAGTACATAGACACACTGTCTACTGTTTTCCCAGTTTTTCTGTAAATCTGAAGCTTTTATAAAGAGTTTATTTTTAATATGATGGGAAATGTATTCCTAACTCAAGTGAGATCTGGTTTTATAATGCTCCTGTTTTAGAAACATCTGTTAGCATATTTGGGTTTAAACATTCAGATGTGCATTTGGTGCCAAGAAAATGCTTCCAGTATAACATTTAATCCCAAATATGCCAACTGTCCCTGAAAATAACAGGCTGCTTTAATAAGACAGCTTTATGGTTCAGAGTTTAATCAGCTCCTGCTGTTGGTGACTAGAACCCCTCTCCTCTGTGACCTGTATAACAGCAGTGGCAGAAGCTCCCCTACATTTGGGGGCTTTCTTTTGTGGGAAAAGAAAAAGGAGGGATGGTACAGCATAACTCCGTATGCAAAATGGCTGCTATGATTACAATTTACTTAGATTTTATGATGATTTGTTTCAAATTATTAAAATTTCCATTGAAGAGAGAGGGGGAAAAGATGCCTGGGAGTAGCAAGTTATTTGCTCACTTTTAGAATTAGTGTATGTCTTGGTCTCTTTTGTGTTGCTGTACCAGAATACTAGAAATTTATTTGTCATTGTTCCGGATATTGAGAAGCCCAAGATCAAGGTGCCAGCGGGTTCAGTCTCTGTTTCCAAGATAGTGCCTTGTCACGGAAGAGGAGGAAGGTTATGTCCTCATCTGTCGGAAGAGCAGGAGTGACAGAGAACCTACTCTCAGAAGCACCTCCTACAGTGGCATTAATCCCTCATGACATAAGCACTTCTCCAGATGCCCTACCTTCCAAAATCACTGCTCTGGGAATCAAGTTTCCAACACATGACCTGGGGGCACGCATTCAGACAATAGCTGTGAGTCAGCTTTTTCCTATGTAATGTAATACCAGAGTTCCTCAATGTAATACCAGAGTTCATATTCATGGGAAAATGAACATACTAACTGAATTTAGCATGTTTAGGGATGTAATATAGTCATTTTATAGAAAATCTGTTGAAAAGACAGTCCTATTAATCCTTTGGCATGTGGATTTTTTGTATATGCAAAAATAGTGTGTTTCTAAGATTTAATCTTAAATGACACTGTCTAATAAACATTAATATAAAAAATCAGCTGTCACTTCAGTATATTGTTGAAAGAATGAGACTTGGAGCTTGGATGTAAGTAAACATTTGATATAGGAATTTATTGGGGAACTTAATCTCTGTAATTAGTACACATTGTCAAATGTTGACTGAGTCAGTAATTATAATCTATCAACAAATTGGTGTATTAATATGTGCATTTAAGCATGTAAATTATGTGCTTTAAAACAACTAAATATTTATTTAGCTTGTCAGAATTATTTAAATGATACAAAATTGGCATTTTTCTCTAGCAAATTTAGATAGGAATTTCAAGCACTCCTTAAGAGTGTTCTGTGTCAATTCTGTTGGGGGCACAAGTAAGAAAATGATGCAAAAAGTATAAATAAAACAAATTTATAATTTTCCCTCTGTTTGGAATCCCCTTTCTCAAATTTTCATTTGAAAATCCTTAAAGTTGTGCCTATTGATTGCCTTTCCTTGAAAACCTTATAATTGCCCAGACCACTATGTAATGTCTCCCTCTTCAGAAGCCCTATTAACTTCTCACCATAAACTGATTACAAGTGGGTGAAATTTCTTATGTTGACTTAGACTCAAGGGAGAAGATTCCAGAGAAAGCCGATTCAAAGATTTCTCTCTTAATAGAGACGTGGGGAAAGGAAGGAATGCAAGGAAAGAATGGCCAATTAAAGATTGATAAGGGAGAGTCACCAGCTACTGTGGGGCAATTTTTTATCTTTATGTGGCTGCTTTGATGCTGTGTTAGGCCAGGTCAGGATGATCAGAATTGGAAGGATAAACAGTCTGAGATAATAGGACATGGACTGGCATATGCCCACAATATTACTATTGCTGCAGTCCCAAGTAACTGTAATCTTGACAATCAGCCACTATTGTATGAAAGCCTTAAGAAGCCACTGTACCAATACTCAGTGCATAGAGAGGACTGGGGAATATGGACAGGACTGGGGACACAGAGAGGTGATGCACAGGACATGCAGAGGGTGGCAGCCATGGATGGCAACACCACAAAGGGAATGGAGAGGAAAATCCTGGAATAAAGCATGTCACAGCTGTCTTTGGCTCCTCGATCATGTTTGGCTTTTTCTGTGGGCTCCAACAATCTGTCTCTTGTTAAGGAGCTCCCGTGTAAGAATTCTGACATTACTGGTGTAGTCAGCAGGATGATCCAATAGGCTGTCAGGCAGGACAGCGAGTGGCCTTCACTTCCCTTAGGGAGTTAATGTCATTGTAGGCTATAGGATAATCATTCCAGCATTTTAGTATCTTTCTCCTTTGTTTTGGATCAAAAGCGTCTCCCAAAAGTCACGTCATTTGGTCCCTAGCTGGTGGTGCTGTCATAGGAGGCTGTGGAACTTTGGGAGATGGGTTGAACATTTGTTCCCCAGTTGGTGGTACTATTTTGGGAGACAGTGGAAACTTTAGGAGGTGGGGCATACCTGGAGGAAGTGGGTCATATACAGCATGATTTTCAGGGCTTACACCTAGTCCCTGGTCCTTTCTTCTCTGTTTCTTTTCTGCTATGAGGGAAGTAGCTTCCGTCACATGCTCCCACTGCCATGACGTCCTGCTTATCATGGACCCATAATCAATGAAGCCAAAGAATACGGACTGAAACCTCTGAGACCATGAGCTAAAATAAATCTTTACCTCCTTGAGTTGTTTATGTCAGGTATTTTGTCACAGCAATGCAAAGTCTGATTGACACACACAAGGTAAAGTTTAGGTCTTATAAAGTTACAGAGAGAGGTGTCACCTATGAAGAAATTTGACACTTCCCAGACCCTAAATTTTCCATTCACATGACCTTGGCTCCCCATCTTCCAGAGTTGTAGTAAACATCTGTTTTTCATAAGCCACCTAGACTATGGTATTTTTTATAGTAGCCTAAAGGAGCTAAGACTCATAGAATAAATAAACCTGAAATGACATTAATTACAAAATGACTTACAATAAAATAATTGTTGAAGACATTTTCAGCATGATAAATGAGCATTGTGGGGTTAGACGATTGACTAGGAAAGCAGAGTGGACATAGGTAGATGGTGCCAAGCTGTCAACAGGGTACACAGTGAGAGGAGAAAGCCATTGATCATGGCTTCCAGGCTTCTCCACATCACCAGGAGACCATAGCACCTGAGTTTCTCTTTTAATTGTTTCGATGTATACAATGTTGTTGTTGTTGTTGTTGTTGTTGTTAGGTGCCCTCGAGTCGGTATCCAACTCATAGCGACCCTCATATGGTTTTCAATAGCTGACTGTTTCGGGATTGCCTTGGGAGAGGATTGCCATGTCCTTCTCTCATTTTTGCGATACTGGGAATTGAACTGGGGACCTCAGAGACTGCAGTGCAGCACTCTACCAACTGAGCTAAACCCCAGCCCATGTATACAATAGGATACTTTAAAATAATTTTAAGTGTATTTTGTATAAAAGTCTTTAAAGAAAAATTTATAAGGAAATGAGAACACGCTACTAGACCTCAACTTCCACTCTATTATTTGATTCCTTAGCCATCAAGAAGGGCTGATTAGTATAAACATTTAGAGATTGAATTTGCCTTTATAAGGTGAGCAATACAATGACTCACAATACCAAAGGAAAGGAACATGGTCAGGTAGAGTAGTAGATCATGTTAGTAGTCAAGAGAGCTGTATGGAACTGTATTATGTAATTTTTCAAGGCAGCAGATTTTTAACCAATTGCAAGGCCAAACACATACATGTCTTTAGGGGGCACAAAAAGATTGCTGTAATGTAAAAACGTTTTGAATAGTGGAAGAGGAAAACAGGTCAACGAGGCTATGCAAGTAATTTATACCAAAAAAATCAGTAACTTAATCTCTGTCACACACACACACACACATACACACACACACACATACACACACACGGAGAGAGAAAGAAAGAGTGAGAGAGACTTTTATCAAAACAACTCAAACACTCAGCATTTTCTAGAGCCTATACTTGAATAAACAATGATAGTGAAAAGCATGAAGAAAGGAGAAAACACAGGATGGATACCATCTACCATCCTGCATTGCTTTGCTTTGCTTTGCTTTGCTCATCCTTCTTTCTTTCCTTCCTTCCTTTCTTTCTTTCTTCTTTCCTTCCTCCCTCTCTTTCTTTCCTTCTTTCTTTCTTTCTTTCTTTCTTCCTTCCTTCCTTCCTTCCTTCCTTCCTTTCTCTTTCTTTCTTTCTTTCTTTCTTTCTTTCTTCTTTGTTTGTTTTTTCTTTCTTTCTTTCTTCTTTACTTCTTTCTTTTCTTTCATGGTGCTAGGGATCAAACTTAGTGCCTCATACATGCTAGGTAAACATTCTGCCACTGAGCTACCCTCCTAGCCCAACTGTGTTGTTTCTTTATAACTTTTATTTATATTTCCAGCATTTATGTCAGCACAAGGGAAATTTATTTATTTATACAGGATGCTTTGATGTATCTCTTTCTGTCTGAACCCACAAAATTAATTCTCATCCTATGGTTGCTATCCCTTAGGTAGTTTATATATTCTTGTTGTTGTTAGGTGTCATTCAGTCATGTCTGACTCATAGCAACCCTCATAGGGTTTTCAATGGCTGATTTTTCTCAGATTATTTCAGGAGTGGATTGCCAATTTATCCTCCTGTAGTTTATATATATATATATTCTTGTCAAAAAAAGGTGCATATTTTAAATTGTTCTTACATCCTTTGCTTTTGGTCTGGCTATGGAAAATATTCACTAAAAGGTATTTGGGAATTGATTTGGTATATTTAGTTCTAGTTTCAGAGACACAGCCACAGCTATGTGCTCTCAACAGATTCTGGAAGTGACTTCCTCACTCAGATACATAGGGCACAGTTTCAAGTCCTTGCTCTCTTACACACAGGTGAGAAATGGTTCAGAAAACTAACTCTGGAATAAAAATGATAACAGCGAACTTTTCAGGTAGCTTCTCTCTCAATTGTTGGGAGCTCTCCAACATGGAAACTACTGCAGCTGTTATGGATATTTTGACAATAGACTCGATGTGTTAAGTAAATAGAATCACATTAAAAAGGAATCTGACATAAATACACAGTTCATACAAAAATGGCCAAGAAGTACCTAACTCCATGGTTTCTATACCTTATGTATAAGAGAGCTGGGGGTAGTTCTTGATGTAACAGCACAGACAGTAGGAATATTTCTGAACTAAAATTCAAAAACAAAAACAAAGCACTGCTTAGGAGAAAATCCAATTTCTGAACAACCAAATGAGAACAGAGTTAGACACATACAAAACCAGGTATTAAAAACCAACCAACCAGCAGGGTGCAGTGGTACACACCTGTAATCCCAGTGGGTGGGGAGACGGAGGAAGGGGATCGCAAGTTGGAGACCAGAGGCAGTCTGCATAACCTAGCGAGGCTGTCTCAATAAAAAAAAAAAAAAAAAAGTAAAAACGTCGGCTGGGTGTGCAGCTCAGAGGTCCAGCACTTGCACAGCATGCAAGCACGAGCCCCTGGGTTCAACCCCCATACCACAAAAAAAGAAAAAAAAAAAAAAAGGAACAGGAAGAATGGCAGCACAAAATACTCAAACAGCCCATATGTAGTGAACTGCGTATACTGGAGCCAATGAGTGGAATCCCTCCTACAGGAAGTAGCTTATGATTTGAAATTTAAAAAATCTAAATCTTTTGATAACAACAAAGAATAAGAGCATTAAATTTATATTGCCATCTTATCATTTCCTCCTCCTCCTCTTCCTCCTCCTCCTCCTTCTCCTCCTCCTCCTTCTTCTTCTCCTTCTTCTTCTCTCTCTCTTATCTTCTTCCTCTTCCTCTTCTCCTTCTCCTCCTTGTCCTTCTTCTCCTCCTCCTCCTCCCCTTCTCCTCCTCCTTCTTCTTTCTCTTCTTCTCTTCTCTACCTCCCTCTCCCTCTCCTCTTTCTCTCTCTCCCTCTCCCTCTCCCATACTCCTCTCTCCCTTTGCTTGAGGAATGTCCTAATCTTAGGCTGATTCACCAAAAATGAAGTTCCCTAGCCGTTTCCATGTTTATCCTAGCATCTCCTGGTGCCTCAGTTTCTGGGTAACATTCCAATGCAAGCTACTTCTCTACAAATGGACACAAACTTAACTACAAGATTAGCTTAGACTTTTGCTCTTGTTGATAACTCTCAACTATTGCCTGCCATCACTTCTTGAAAGCAAACTATCTCTTACAATAAACTCTTTCTATATTCAGCACTATACTTTCAGTGTCATATCTGAATTATTTCAAAGAGTGAACACAAAGACTAAGATATTGCTACAGCTGTATGGTAACACCAGCAACACCCAGACCCATTCCCCTGTAACATCTGAGTGGAGCAGAAGATGAAAGAAACAAATCTGTTTTCCTTCCTCCCTGGTCTGGGGTCCTGTGTGCAAAGCACTCACTTTCATAAGTGTGAGTCTGCTGTCCAAATGGGGAAAAGTTTTCATAGCACCTGGCTCTTGGACCAATTCTCTCAGGTGGTTCGTTGCTGTAGAAACATACATCCCTTTCCAGACTGGAGAAAAAACTGTATTGAGCTTACTGAGAGATGGTCACATCAGTTTTGTCATCATGTGTGAAGTGGCCATGATTGGCGGTGACAGATAAAATACAGGCTTGACAATGCTGTAGTCTGAATGTTTAAGTGCTCCCCAAACTTATTTGTTTGAAAACCTAATCGACAATGTGGTAGTATTAGGTGAGGCCTTTGGTTGGTGATAAGATCCCAGTGCTCAGACGTCTTCAACAAGATTAGCATCATTATAAAAGAGGCCCTGGGGTCTGGGGTTTAGCTCAGTTGGTAGAATACTGCTCCACACTCTCTGAGGACTCAGGTTTGATTCTTGGAACCACAAAATGAGAGAAGGACATGGCAATCCACTCCTCAAGGAATCCCAAAACACTTATCCATTGAAGACTTTATGAGAGTTGTTATGAATTGGACTCAGTGGCATTTAACCACAACAAAAGAGGCTCCAGAAAGCTATCTTGTCATTCTCCCACCACTTGAAGTTATACTGCAAAAAGACTGCCCTCACCAGACAAGAAATGTGCCCAGACTTGATCTTGAACTTCCAAATCTTCAGAGCTCTGAGAAAGATATTTCTTTTTGTACAAGCTACCCAATTTATGATATTTTATCATAGCAACTCAAATGGACTAAGACACCTTGTTAAATTTGAAATGTAGATAAACAATGAATACTTTCTTAGTATGTTGTTATTTTTAAAATTTGACAACTCTACCACAAATCTCATGCTTAAAGGATTTTTTTCCCACAGGTAATTTCTACAGGTAATTTGGACTTTGTCTACACCCATACCACCCTGATGTCTAATCTCATCAGATCTCAGAAGCTAAGCAGGGTCAGGCATGGTTAGTCCTTGAATGGGAGACCACCAAGGAATAGCAGGTGCTATAGGCTTGGGAGAAGGACCCAGAAGCCCACACCGGAAACAATCAGTCACTGAAAACACTATGAAAAGTAGAGAAGCACTGACAAATTGCCAGGCATAGCACAGTGTCAGGTAGTGTTTTGTTCTGCTGTACATAGCTATGACTTGGACCAGACTTGATCGCAACTAACAACAACAGCAGCAGCAACAGTAACAACAACAAAAACGAATTTTGACTTTAACTGATTTCCACTTCATATATGTATTTTGGGAATTAGCTTTCTCATCAGGTGTAACTATTCTATATTTTTATAAAATTCATCTATAGTCATTATCTCACTAGAATTACATAACAATCCTGATAAGGGCTCTTTGAGATAGACTCAAAGTCTATCTCATATTTCTTATCCCTACCCGTATCCCTATGCTGACTTGAGGGTACCTAATAACAACATAACAACATGCCTTTATTAGTGGGCGAGCTCATTCTCTGGATACTTTCTCCCGAGGTCAGCTCCAAATCCATTTTAATTTATCTTCTCAGTGCCTTATGTAGTAGACAAGTTCCTCCTCTTCACTGAGGATAGACGGTATGTGCAGCTACAGGGTGACTTTAACAAACAAATCCAAGGAGTCTGGGAATAGACAGACCATAAAGAAAGAGAGGAGAGCTAGAGGGGACAGCAAAGTGGAGGAGAGAGGGTTTGTGAGGAAAATATAGAAATTGGGACTTCAAATCCCTTTTTGATTGTGGAAAATTATGACCTTCTTTGCTCAAAGGAAAATGAAGGTTTTACAAGTTCCTTGAACATCAAATAGTATTTTGATACTTGATACTTCAATGAGGGAGAAATATGCAGCTTAAAGTTCCTTTGAAATCCACATTGGATATAAAGTTCAAGTCTAAAAATGTTCTTAGCATAAATAAATTTATAGACTCTCAGCTCTGCAAGAACCTGCAAATAGATCAAAACATAACCCTATAGCACCCCAGATTTCCCCATCTCTGCTACCGGCATAGAGAAGATATTTTGATTTTTTAAAATTTAAATGAAGAAGCAGTGGCTAAAAGGAGGTATTGAGTAGATTCAAGTGAACAGAACTGATGAAGTGGAAATGAGTATGCTTGAATTAATCATAATGCTTTAATCAGAGTTTTCTAATGCTTGTTAATTACTTCCACAAAATATAACACTAAATGAGTTTGGTGAGTTTTGAACAGGAAGTTTAAAGGCCCCAAATAGGATCTTGTTTTGAACAAGGGTGATGTGGGAAAATTGACGAATTGCCACAGAAGCTGCTGTGTGCCCAAGTGGCTGAATACTCCTGGTTATCAGTCAAGTCAGTTAAATTATAGGCAAAAATTAAACATATTATGAAGCTACCATATTCAATTTCATTTGTTTTCCTAAGCAATTCCACTCCTAAGAGACACTACAAATTCCCCATGACTGAAAAGAAGTTATTTTTCTTTTCCAACGTGCCTTCCATTAATTTGCTTCCACCTCATAATAATCAGAACTGTTCAGCCACTGCGGTATTGAGGTGTCCACGTGTTCAACATGATTGTGGTCCCCAACAGTAACAGAGTAGGGGACTCTATAAACTCTCCCCTTCAGAAACATCACTGTGGCCTTTCTTACAGGATCCCAAATTTCTATCACTAGTTCCCTTTACCTTAGCACATAAAGGATTTCAAGTTTACCCCACTGTATGATACCGCCTAATCACTGCATTTTTATTGCCAAGAAATCATTCAATAATTGAAACCAAACCATCTCTTTTTTTTTCTGAGCAGAATATCTATTTGATTCCTCAGCAAAGATGCTCTGGTAAAAATACTTGTCATTAACCTTTGCAAGTTGTTAAAGTCTCTGATATCCTCTATGGGTCACCCTGTTAACAGCTGAGTCCATGAGAGCCAGCATATTCTGAGTAAAGCCAATTCTTATCCAGGACATCAAATTTTCATCAACAAAATATAATCTGTTTGAATTCCCTTTTAAGCCTTAAGCTTTCAGATCTTTGAGGCTGACATTAATTGTTTTTATGATTCAAAATTCTTATATATTACTTTATGGGTTTTTTTTTAGTTTTTGAGTCTCTTAGGAGCAATCCTTTGGTTACAAAGATCTTCTTTTCAGTTTCACTCATTTACAATTACAATAATGATAGGAGGTAACACTGGTGGGTCAGGTTGATTGTTTTCCAACATAGCTGTATCAGTTGCTCCCAGGTTTTGCAGTGTGACTTTGACGCTAGTCCCATCAAATGGTAGAGCCTAGTTTTTCTAACCTTTTATCATTGCTGGCCTTGTGACTTGCTCTGACCCACAGAATGTGCACATGACTTACAGGCTTTGCATCTTTTCTATTCACCCTTTTGAAATGCTTTCCTGAGATAACAATTCTTTGAGAAAGGGCTGAGATGAAAGTCCATGCAGTGAGAACGGCCCAGCTGTCCCAGTGATCTCAGCTGACCAAGGCTCCGCTCATTTTCTAGCAGAATAGCTCCATGTGTGAACTGAGATGAGACCAGCAGAAGGACTGCCCAACAAACAGCCAGAAATTCAAGAAATAATAACATATGTTTATTGTTTTAGGTGATAGAGCTTTAGGATAGTCTGTTTTTCAACAGTGGAAAACTGATAAAATTATTGTGGTAATTGTTGTTGTTGTTTGGTGCCATCCAGTTGGTGTCTGACTCATAGCGACCCTATGTACCACAGACGCAACCCTCTTGTCATGCTTCTCTGATATTCATAGGGTTTTCAATGGCTGATTGTTTTTTGGGAGTGGGCTTCCTGGTCCTTCTCCCAAGCCTACAACACCTGGTGTTCCCAGGTGGTCTCCCATCCAAGTACTAACCATGTCCGACCATGCTTAGCTTCTGAGATCTGATGGGATGAGACATCACAGTGGTACGGTTGCAAGCCTTGGTAAGCATTAGTTGTAAACAACACAGAATATGTTCTTTTCATAGATCCATAGTCTAGTTTCAAAGACTATAAAAATTGTATCACAGCTGCAACATATCTTATGTACTTTTTCTTCAGATTACATAGATGGCTTATAAAGAGATGACTAATAATTTGCTGATCTTTATCTGTGCTGCTTAGTAGAAAACATACTGGAGTTAATAGCTGAAGTTTTTGAAAACTCACCATGTAACAGGACAGATATACTTACATATATTAATTTATTTAATATGCACAGTAATTCTGTGTTCTGTGCTATTACAATGCCTAATTTGCATAAAATGGAATTGAAATATAGAGAAAAGAAATAGCTTTATCTGAGGTCATATTGACAATAGGTATTGGGTAATAGAGTTGGAAGTCCAACCTAACCAGTCTGGCTCTCAATTACACCCTTACCTAATGCACATTCTTAGACAAAGAAAGCTATTGAAACCTCACAGAGGCTGGAGGTACAGTTCAGTTGTAGAATATGTGCTTGGCATGTATGAAACCCTGAGTTCATCGATCCCAAATATAAAAATAAGAGAACACCAAGAAAGTTGAATACAAATTATCCCACAAAAATTTCCTAGATAATTTTGGGAAACTTTATTTTTATTGTGAAGTATGAAATAAGATTTGAGATGGGTTGTACCAGTAAATCCCTTAACATAACTACTGAATTTTTCCAAAGATGGATATATGGATTTTCTAGGTTTTCTTCAACATCACTCAGACTTTCCCTCAATGGCATTACATTTATTTGAAATAGACGAATTGCTCTGGGCAGTCAGTTGTACAAAAGACCAAAGTTTGTTGTTAATAGATAATAATGCCTAAGTCATATACTTTCTTTATTAGTACTTGGAAAAATTTATTAAATGTACATAATTGATTTGTCTACATTGTAATGTATTCATTGTTTTGAATGGAACACAAATGCTTATGTCTATTTTAGAGTATGAGTTTTGTTGGAATTGGCTTCTTTGCATTTGGTGTTTAGACACTGGCTTTCGGCACCGTGGTGATAACCCAAACTACCTGGATTAATGATTCACCTGTACTCATCTGAAAGCTGACAATCATTAGAATCAGTTGTGGTCCTTGCTGAGGAAAAACCAAAAGCAAACCTAAACCCAAACCAACAGAGATCCTACATCCCCCTAAAGATCTGTTGATTCCTGATCTTTAGAATTAGGGGTTAGAAACATTGGGTATGTCTTTGGGCAATTATGAAGATCATCCACGTATGGAATACTTGTCCCCAGTACTGGTTTTATAAAATGACCTTGGAGCACTTCTTTGTCTATGCACTTCTTCTGAAGTTGTGTTGTAGCTTTGGAAAGTTCTTTTTTTTACTTCAATATAATAACAGCAAAGAGAAAAAAGGAGGACATTCTTTTGAGGTTTATATTTAGTGGCCTACCTTCTAGTTCATAGTCTTTCTATTTGCCTATCTTTCCCTCTTAAGTCAGGAATTTAACACTCCTATGTTATACTTCTCTATGAAAATCTACTTCCACATGTACTAAGATGATTGATTCACAATTAATTGATACAAAGTTGAAATTCAGAGAAGAGGATTAAAAATGACAAATTTTTAAATTAAAATGATGCTTACCTTTATAAACTACCAGCTAAATAAAATTTTAACAATTAGATATATGTTTTTGTAACCCACAATGATGGTAAAATAGCTTGAATTCTCAAATATTGGCAAGGATGAGATACAATGGGAATTTTGAGACATTTTAATTAATTTAAAAAACACTAATATTTTACTAAGACACACCCATTTCCTCCTCCTTTCTCTCTAACCTGCTTCAACTTTTGAGACTAGAAACATAAATACATATTTTTCCAAAATTCTTTGTAGTTGTGGAGGTCATACATCACTGTTCTCATCAACAGATATATTCTAGAAGCCAAAAAATAATAAATATGTTGTAGAAGTGTAGGAAAAAAGTATTGATAAAAGGATAAAATTGTAGTATGTGCTTTCACTCCATGCATCATTTTATTTTGAATGTAGATGTGATGCCTGGAGCAATGGCTGTCATCTTGTCATCATAGGAGAAAGGCCAAGGAGCTCACAGGCACCTGTGATATTTTTAGGCCACTGAACAAATATCAGGAGCTATGTAGCTACCAATTTACTCTTTTGTGAGAAAAATAAATCTCCAGTTATTTATATTACTTTGAAATAATTTTTTGTTACTTGAAAATTTTCTGACAAATGCCATGACATTCTAAACTGATGAAGTATTTTGGGGAGCAATGAGACATAATCAAATTTCAAATGCACAAGGCATTTTTTTATGGGAGAAGGATGTGGCAGTCCACTCATTAAACAATATCCAAACAATCAGCCATTGACAACCTTATGAGAGTTGCTATGAGTCAGACATGACTCAAGGGCACCTAACAACAACAAGAAGCATTATTTTTGAGATTTGATGTTCACAGTGCAGAAATTTATCCTGAAGAAATATTCGCTTACATGAACAAGGACATTTACACAAAAACATTCATTATAGCACTCTTTGAAATAGTAAATATTTGGAGATAACCTGACATTCATCATTAAGGAAAATGTTTAAATAAAACATTTTAAATAAATGTTTAAATCAATGTTTAAATAAAACATAACTATGCAACCATAAAACAGAGAGACTTTACATACCACAGAAAAACCATTAAAATATATTGTCTGTGAAAAAGTATATCAAAGAACAATATTATAATATGTCCTCATTTAGGTAAAAAGAATCCATGTATTTAAGTGTATGTATGAAAATTTGAGAACTGATTATGTTTTGCCAGAGAAAGAAGTGAGATTTTTCAATTGTTCTCAGCAATCCTTAGAACCTTTGAAATGTTGGTTAAGGAGCATATATTCACATAGAAACATATTGATAAATTTATTCATGTCAAAATATGAACACTAAATAACAGCTTAGGTATTCACCATACCACAGGAATTTGAATTCTAATAGTAATTAAAGGAATTGATTTCAATTATAGTTAAGTAGGGAAGAACATATATAAAATCCCTTTGACCTCTAAAATCTTTTTCAGCTATTTCTAAAGCTAGCCTTCTCTCATGAATGACTCAGTATTAAAAGAGAGAAAGACGGGTCTTCAGAAAAAAAAAAGAAGTATTTATGAACATAAAAATAAATAAATCCTGTTGGTGTTGCTAGTGCTGTCAAGTTGGATCTGACTCATACTGACCCTATTTACAACAGATGATTGGCACGCACACAGTCTTTTTACGTTTGAGCCCACTGTTGTAGCCACTGTTTTTCTTCTCATTTTGAATTGTGCCACATTAGCAAATGGAGGTCTCCAGGACTTTACTCCATTCTCATCATTAAGGTCAACTCTATTTGAGGAGGCAACTCTTCTCCAGGACTTCCAGCCTGGGGGGCTCATTTTCCTGCACTATATTTTAGCTCAGTTGGTAGAGTGCTGCTTAGCATTCTCTGAGGACTCGGGTTCAATCAGTAGCATTGCAAAAACAGAAGGACAAGGCAATCTACTCCTGAAGCAGTCCAGAAACAACCAGACATTGAAAACGCTACAAGGGTCACTATTAGTCAGATATTACTGGATGGCACCTAACAACAACAACAACAACAACAACAACACATTTGACAGTGCTTCTCTGTTATTCATAGGGTTGTTTTATTGATAAATGTTGGTGGAGTGCAGCATTTGCATTTCCATTATGCAACTATTATATCACTTTTGGTTACACTTTCATCAACTTACAAAGTTTCTTCATAGAGTTTTCAATGTCTAATTATTTCGGACAAGAGAAGAACCTGGCAGTCCACTCCCCCCAAAAAATCAGCCATTGAAAACCCTATGACTACCAGAGAAGCACTAACAACACTATTTTGCCTTTTATACATAGGGGCACTATCAGTCAGATACCGACTCTATGGCACTTAACAACAACAATTATTTCAGGAGTGGGCTACCATGTCCTTCTCCCTATTCTGTCTTAGTCTGGAAGCTCAGCTGAAACCTGTTCACCATGGGTGTCCCTATGGGTATCTGAAATACCAGTGGCATAGCTTTCAGCCACATGAAAGCCTCACAGTAAAACAAGCTGACAGATGCAGGCATTAATTCTTATTTGATCCATGAAGACAATTTAGAAATCTGTAAATTAAGTATTACTTTAAATTATTCTCTTATTCTACCACTTATTGACTGTTTAATTTCTGAATTAGAATAAAATCACTTTACTGACACAAAAGCTTGATGACTGCAAGTATTTAGAGCCAAAAATAAAAAAATCTCTAATGTTTGCTGAGTTGAATTGATTAGATAATTTGCAGTTTATTTGATTATTATCACTATGCACCCTAAATCAAAAACAGAAAATGTTTAGGATAACTGATTTTTTTTTTTCTGTGACAGGTTCTTGCTATGTAACCCAGGCTGGCCTTGAACTTATGATCTTCCTGCCACCTGAGTGCTGGGATTGCAGGAGTGCACCACCAAACCCAGTACAAGACAGCCAATTTGTCAAGTATTATAGCTAATGCTTTGATAGTTGTGTGATATTATTGATGGTCAACTTTTCTGCCTTTTCCAAAATCATGAGTGCTTTTCCTTTCATTTTCTTCTCTCTCTCTCTCCCTCTTCTTCCACTTTTGTTTCTTTCTCTCTTTTCATCACCAGATTAGTTTTAAAAAATCTACCAATGCTTGTGTAAGAATAGATATGTGCAGTGATGATAGAATCTATTATTGGAATGAGCTATTCTTAAAAATGTGAAGATTCATAAGTAGTGTAACTTTACAGCAGGCATCTCTTTTGTGATAATATCTAATGTTTATAGACTACTTCTGTCTCTAGTATAAAGATAATCCATCAACATCTGTTGTCTCAGTCTTTTCAACAATATATGAGGCAGATACTACTATTTTTGTACTTTATTGATGGAGAAATTAGGTAATTTTGCTTGGAGAAATTAAGTTGCTTGGAGAAATTGCTTAGAGAAATTAAGTAATTCACCCAAGACAAACTAGTTTATGACTTGGAGGGGATTCTATCCCAGGTCTGTTTGACTCTAGAATTCAAGCTGTTAAATATTTAATGCAGCCTCCAAAAAATATTAGTCATGGATAGGCCAGTGACAGAGAATGGATCTGTGTATATGTCCTTTATTGACAGCAACATTGTGTTGTCCAACACTAAATGGGCAGGACCAGGAGTATACTAGACACTTGATATAAATTTGCTGAATGAATGCATAAATACATGCATGGAAGGAAGGCGAATTATCTGAAAGTAAAATTGAACTAACTCTTTTCTTTATGAAGTCAGATTACTTTTCAGGATGCTATTGAATGTTTTCCTTTGGGTATTTGGTTAGAAAGAACGCTAAGATGCCTCTAGTTTAATAATTTTCCCTTCTAGGAAATATTTTTTTGTTAGTTCTAGAGAAATAGCTAAAACACTAGAGGCTAGCTAAACTTTCCAGCCATGCATGGAGACAGTCCAAGTGGAACAGTGCTCAAAAACCTCAAAACAATATGTTGTTCTCTGCTTCCTCTCTTCACTGGGTTTTAAATGAATGCTCTGAGAGGGCTGACTTTGAAGAGCTACCAGGATAGCTTTCCAGATGACCTCTTGGTCATAAGGGGCTATTATTGCACAAAACTGAAGTACCGTAGAGATTCGAACTGAGTGGTAGAAATTTCCTTCCTGATTGGTGCATTATTCTGAGAAGTGCTGATGTAGGTTGTCTTGACACAGAGGAGGGGCCGGAGCCACTGACTTTGCCTAACTGACAAATTTGGGAACTAATTCATCTTTTAGAACTAAATCAAACTCCCCAAGCTGAGGAGAAAAATAATTTCTACAGATATTACACAAAAGTGATCAGAAGCAAACTTGGAATCCTCACTTGTTAGCACATATAGATACCAGAGGTAGTGGTTGCCTTCAATGCAGCCTCTGTTACTATCATATTAATTTTTCTTTCTTTCTTTTCTTTCTTTCTTTCTTTTTTTTTTTTTTTGTGGTACTGGAGGTTGAGCCCAGGGCCTCATGCTTTCATGCTTTGGAAGTGTTAAACCACTGAGCTGCACCCCTAGCTCATTATTTTACTTTTTGAGACAGGGTCTCACTAAATTATGCAGATTGCCTCTGGTCTCAAACCTGCCATCCTCCTGCCTCCACCTCCCAAGCCGCTGGAATTACAAGTGTGCACCACTGCATCTGGCTCATATTAGTTTTTCTAGAGCATAGTTTATGGGGGTTTAAGTTGTCTCACTACCTAGACTATCCCTATCTCCCCCCACTACTGTCCTACATGAATCTCTGCTCCACATAAAATGATTTGCTAGCCTTTATTCTAAAAGAATCTTTAAGGAGCACCATTATCACAGCATTCATCGAGAACTGCCTATAGGTTAAATACTCTGCTAAACAGATTATTTCCTTTAACTTCAGAGTATAAGAGTTAAATACCATTTTATAGGTAGAGCAATGTCATACAGTTGTCAGTGGTGAACTAGAATTTCAACTTAAAGTTTGACTTTCTACTGCTTTAACCATTGACTTTTTCTAGATAAAAATGAAAAGGTCTAGACCTTTGGTTTTATTCTTTGGCCAACATATATGCTAACAGTTACAATAAAGAATTTAGGATGACCTTCCAACAAAACCTGAGTAGGCTATCTATCTTAAGAGAAGTTAAGAGACCTGGAAATATCATTTGAGTTCAGTTCATTTAGTCTTTCAACAAAAGTTTATTGAGCATCCTCTAGGTGTAGGCACTGAAGGCACAATAATAAGGAAAACAAATGAAAGTCTTTATCCTCATGAAACTTATACACAAATACATTCCGATTCCTTATATTTTATCTAAAAATACCTGAGTCAGCCTAAGTAACAGAAAGACAGCTTTTGTTGTTACTGGTAAGGGATCAGCAAGGTTGTAACCGACTGTGCTTCCTACCTGGGGACTGATGACTTAGTCAAAAGACATATAGTCTCTGGAGGTGAAGATAAGGATTTTCTTAAAAAAAGACATCAACCGTTCACGTTGCCGAGGTCAACCAGGAAATGTAGTAGAAAATGTGCCAGGGGGACTGTGACATATTAAATATCACTTATCCAGTTTATAAAGGGAGCTCCTTCTCAGCTTCTTGAGACTATCACCATACTGGCCTGTGGACCATTGTTATAAAGATACCAATATGCTAAGAGAAGACAGCAATCTCACACTGGACATGTGTGAGTTTTTAAATGTTAGAAGAGTAATCCAAAATAAAAAATGAAACCCCAAACTCTATGCCAATTATAAAATCATGCACATATATGTTAACACTAAATAATAGTGTGTTGTGTATATATCACATTTTCTGTCATTAAACATTTAAGTTGTTTCTATGTGCTAGCTATTGGAAATAGGGGAATAGTGCTGTAATAATGTTGGGATTCTAATATCTATTTGAGATCCTGATGTGAATTCTTTTCGATAAATGCTCAGAAGTGGGATTGCTAGAGACAGGACAGTAGAAAATGAAGGAATATTGCAATATGACACAACCTAGATGAACCCTGGGCACATTCTGCTCAGGAGAATAAATATGTACAGTTTATAGGACAAATGCTGCATGGCTGCACTTATATGAGATACCTAAATAGTCCAATTCTTAGAATTGGAAAGTAGAATTATGATTTCCAAGGGCTGGGAGGAGGAGAAATGGGAAGCTGTTAATGAATGGGTATAAGATCTCAATTATGCAATGTGAATAAATTCTTGAGATCTCCTGTATAACATTATACCTACAGGTACCCATACTGAATTGTATACTTAAAATTCTGCTGAGTGGGTGGATGTCATGTTAATTGTTCTTAACCTAATGACAATAATAATAATTATAATAAAACCAATATATAAGTCAGAGTTCATCTCCTATGTTGCCAGTGTCGTATCGTGTGTGTGTGTGCATGTGTGTGTGTTTGTACATACATGAAGAAATTAGAAAGATTCCAGCACATACCCTTGTGACTGGGGGAATATATCACCTGAGACCTTTCTTCTAAACCTGGTAGAATACAGACTATAGATAGGCAGAAATATTGTGAAAGATCCTGTAAAGGGAAGGAAGAATTAACTCACCAGCTGAGAAAGACGCAAGGAGAGCCAGGCAGAGGAAACAGGTGCCATGTCAGAGACAGCATGTACTTTAGTGCAGAAACACCACATAAAGTCTATTTCAACCAGTGCCACTTCCATTCAGGCGCTTTTCTCTGAGATGGAGACTGGGCAATTCATTGTACCTTTGTCCTGGAGCTTTTACATGAAGAAGATTTTCCTTTGAAAATTCAGAGACAGAAATAAAGAAAGCCTAAACTTCCAGATGGAGTTTCTTTCAAAGTCCGTGAACTTCCACCCTACCTGGCAGTTGGTCCTCTTGCAGGAGCTGGCTATTCCTGCTCCCTAAGCATATTTTGACTTACTTTCCCACTTACACAAGCCATTGATTAATCTGAATCCAAATGCAGGAGACTCAAATTCTAGAATCATGGAGCAGAGCAGTTAACCTAGAAATAGCAGAAATATGCACATAACCTTGAATGACTATAAATAAAAAGGAAAAACTGAAAATGTCAATTCTTTTAGGGCATCTTGGGTAATTATGTAGAATGATCAAATCCTTATAGAATCCTCACTAAATAGGAAAGCACAGAATGTGTTTAGCTAAATGTCTAGTTAGTGGGAAGCATAAATAAAATAAAGGCAAAGTTCATTAAAAATAAAGGTATAATGGTGGTTACCAGGGGCTGGGGGAGAAGGTAAAGAAGAGTTGTTGTTTAATGGTCATAGATTTTCAAGAAAAAATTCTGAAAGCCTGTTTCACAAAAATATAGATATATGTAACACTGTAGAGCCGCATTCTTACATATGGTTATGATAGGAGCTGGGAGTATAGTTTACTGGTTGAGCACTTCCTACTATGAGTAAGGCCCTGCATTCAATCTCTAGCACTAAAGCAATTGGTTAGGGTGGTAGGTTTTGTGTTATGTGTTTTTTACCACCATAAAACGGGGAAAAAGCTAATGTTCTTAAGCACTAAGTTCCTTGACTAGTGTTCCACTGACATATAGATAATAGCCACAATCATCCAGTCTAGACAAATTTTCTGGCAGTTTTGAAACTTCAATGTTTTTTGGCTCTTGGATTGATTACTGTAGGTGCACCATTTTTTGGGGAGCAAAAATCTGCCTCGACTGTATTCAAAGGTACCAAAAGGTATTCTTTATGCTTATATCATATTAAATGTTCTCAAGTATTTTATCTTACCCAAACTTTTATAATATACATCATTTAAAAAAAATCACTAAACTGCCTTTGCGGGCCACAGGACTTGCCTAGGTAATAAATGTGGTAGGGCTGGATCTTGAACTCAAGACTTCTATCTCTAGGTTTGGGCCTACTATCATTGCTTCAAGCTATTGTCAAACTTAGTTTATCTTTTCATCCAGGGGAAACTGCCTTTTGTTTGTCATCATCTGTGAAGCCACAGTACACCGTGCCATGAAAATCACTTTGCAATGTATTAATGTGTTTTAAATACTATTTACTGACTAAAATCTTTTTTCTGCTACCTAGAAGCTTATTAATGAAAGTCTAAAAGCCCACAAGGACTTGGTGAGGACTCCAACATATTTATTGATTACAATTACTTTGAACACACACTACTCCTTAGTCACCTAATCAATAGTCAGTGATTAAAATAAACGATTAGATGATAAACATATTAGGTTTTCAATGTTTTTATTGATTGGCCTAGATTCAGTGAAGACAGTGTAGGAACCATTAGAATGCTCACAAAAATTCTCTCAGAGAATGTATTCAATTGTAGATTTATGGTAGGCCCACAGGAAATTATAAGAATTTTAAAGAGCAGATTAAGACAACATTTAAGAGCATGAACTCTAGAGTCAGAATGACCTGGGTTGAGTCCCCACGAAGTCTTACCATTTACTAACTGTCTTTATGGAAGTTACTTAACTTTGCCAAACTCCAGTGTACTTATCTATAAAATACAGGCAACAACTTCACCTTTCTGGAATGTTCATTACGGGACTTAAAGGAGACAATCCAATTAAGGAGATTACAGAAGGAACTATTTTAATCATTAAATTTCAGACAATGAACATTAACTTCTGCTATGGTTCATATTACTTCTTTCGTGTCCCTAACTTAAATTTCCTTTTCAGTTTCTTTGGTCATCAAAAGTAGCTAAAGAAACCTATGCAGTTCATTGCATGGGTATCAATGTTCAAGAGACAGGCATGAGAAAACATGATTCACACATCCTGTGCACCCAATAAATATCGGGTACCATGTCAGGCACCTCCTGTACCCTGCTTCCTCTCCTCTTGACCAGCCTTCAACAGCCATTGCTGGGTCGCTCACTTCCTTCCCCTCACCACAGGTGTAGTGTGTTTCATGCTTTCTGAGCCACATCCTTTTATATGGCTGAGTTGAAGGATTTATATGGAAATCCTGTTGGCACTTACGCATGTGCAAGCCTAGGGATGTGAGAAGGATGGAGGACTTGTCCTGTGAAAGATCAGAGATTTTAGGCAAATGGTTCTTTCTTGTAGCCCTCGGGTGTACATTCTTGCTACATTTTACACAGCTCTTCAAGGGGTATTTACAGCATTAAATATTAGGTGCCCATAGCAGTGATCAACTCAATAACATATCCTTTTCCTCATCCCTGCTTTTAATCTTCTCAATCTCCCGGTGCAGTTTCCTGCTATCACTTCCCAAAAATAAACTACTTGCACACAAGTGCTTGTCTGCAGCTGCTTTGGAGCAACTCAGAATCCTGTAATATGCATCTGTGTGTCTAAGTGAGAAAATATATTTGCGGGTCTTATCTTGTAAGAACCATATGGAAGTATTTTAATGTTATCAGAAGACTCCTGAAATGGATCTTGAAACACCAATAGACTGCATCCAGATCTCCTTCAATGATCTTAAGTGATATTCTAACCCAGGGTTGACAAACATTTTCCTGAAAGGGACAAATGATAAATATTTTAGGCTGTGCAGATCAGGAAGTCTCTGTTGTATCTACTCAACTCCATGTTTGTAGCATTAAAGCAGACAAAGATAACAACCTAAGTGAATAGGATGGATGTGGCCATGTTTCATTGTCTTTATAAAAACATGTTACTGTCTTAGTCCTGCAGTATAGATGTAATACATAACCCAAGACATTTTCAGGAAGATCTGTAAAAAAGTTATTAACTCACATTTTCTACCTTAAAGATGTTCTTCTCAAAACATTTACTTTAAAATAACCATATAAGTCTGTACCTATCGGCCCATTTTCCACCCTCCATACAGATAGACGATGATGATTCTAGCAAGGGACTAAGGTGAGTGTCTGAGAACTATGGTCCAATAATAGCATTCACTGAGTCTCTGCATGCTCCAGGTTTGTCCTAAGTGGTTTTTCTTCTCTTTGTTGTTGTTGTTAGGTGCCATCCAGTTGGGTGCAACTCATAGCAACACTATGTACAGCAGAATGAAACACTCCCTGATTCTGTGCCAGGCACACAATCTTATTTATGTTGAAGCCCATTGTTGCAGACACTGTGCCAATCCATCTAGGAGAGGGTTTTCCTTTTATCTGTTGACCTGCCACTCTCCCAAACATGATGTCCTTCTCCAGGGATTGGTTCCTTCTGACTACATGTCCAAAATATGTAGGACATAGTCTAGCCATCCTTGCTTGCGAAGAGCACTCTGGTTGCATTTCTTCTAGGAAAGATCTGTTGGATCTTTTGGCAGTCCATAGTGTATTCAATATTCATCTTCAGAATAATAATTCAAAAGCATCAATTCTTCTCCTGTCTCCTTTGTTCAATGTCCAGGTTTCATAGCAGTATGATGTGAATGGAAATACCATGGCATGAGTCAGGTGTACCTTTGTCTTCAAAAGGACATCTTTAGTTTTCAATACTTTAAATAGATCTTTTGCTACAGCTTTCCCCAAAGCAATGCATCTTTTGATTTCTTGGCTGCTGCTTCCATGGGAGTTGATTATAGAACCAAGTAAAGCAAAGTCATGGAAAACCTCAATCTTTTCTCCATTTATTGTGAAATTGCATACTGACCCAGTTGTGATGATTTTTGTTTTGTTGATGTTCAGTCACAATCCATACTGAAAACTACGTTCTCTGATCTTCATCAGTAACATTTCAAATCTTCTTCACTTTCAGCAAGTAGAGTTGTGTCATCTGCATAATGCAGGTTGTTAATGAGTCTTCCTCCAATCCTAATGCTGCATTTTTCTTCATTAAGTCCAGCTTCTCAGATTATTTGCTCAGCATAGAAATTGAAGAGATATGGTGAAAGGATACATCTCTGATGTACACCTTTCTCAACTTTAAACCAGGCAGTGTTTCCTTGTTCTATTTAAAGGACTGCCTCCTGGTGCACGTACAGATTCCTCATGAGTACAATTAGGTGTGCTGGTATTCCCATTCTTCACAGTGTTATCCATAATTTGTTATGATCCACATAGTCAGATGCCTTTGCATAGTCAATAAAACATAGACAGGCATCTGCTTTCTTCTTTATCTCCTTTAATTCTGAAGTAAATTGATGTTGGAGGAGTTAGTCAACTTGCCTATATCTTCATAGCAAATAACTGACATGGTGAGGTTTAAACATAAATCTGTATCCAAAATATACCCTCTTAAAACCATACTATACCATACTGTACTATATTGTTAAAGCCAAAAATCTTCTTTATTTACTGGAATAGCTAATTATATTTCAATATATTGAAGCTAAACCAGGAATGGAGAAAGAATCTAGTGTGACTGTCATAGCAAAATTGTACCTATCATTCTCCATTAATGTATCTCATATGGAAGCCAGGAATGGTGGTGCATGCCTTTATCTCCAGCTAGTCAGAAAGCAAAGGCAGGAGGATCGTAAGTTAGAGGCCAGAGGCCACCTGTATAACCTAGCAAGACCCTACCTCAAAATAAAAAGTAAAAAAAATAAACGGAGTGATGGTACAGCTTGATGGTTGAATGCTTGCAAAACACATGTGTGGGGCCCTTGGTTCAACTCCCCAGTACCACACACACACACACACACACACACACACACACACACACAAACACAAGCCTCACATGGTTTTGAAGAAAATTATTGGTGCTTCATGTTGAACATAATCTTAACTATGACATAGTAATTTTTAAAATTGGATTTTCATAGTTCATTGGGATTAATCCAACAATGAGGCAGAGCATGAAATTTCATATATGGATATTTACATCATTTATATTCACTATATCCATATTCATAGTGATTAACAATTGTCAGTGTGATAGCTAATTAGAAGAAAAACAAATTTAAAAGATAAAACAAACTAGTGTTCTACCCTGTAATTCAAGAGGACTCTGCTTCCTATGCAGATTATCATATACAAATTCTTTAGAAGAGTATAAAATAAATATATCCAGGTAAACAAGAAGAAGCTATTTTGAACGCTGTAAATGACAGCATATTTTAAGCAGTCTGACTAAAACAAAGCTAATAATAAAAAGGAAGGACCACAAATCTAAGCTGTTAAACCACTATTACTTTTAAGGTTTTATATTTTAAAATGGAATATAATAATTGTGTATATTTATGGGATACAATGTGATGTTTTGATAAATATATATGTATATATATGGTTGTTGTTGTTGTTAGGTGCCATCGAGTCGGTATCTGACTCATAGCGACCCTCATAGGGTTTTCAATGGCAGATTGTTTTGAGATTGCCTTGGGAGTGGATTGCCAGGTCCTTCTCCCATTTTTGCAGTGCTGGGAATTGAACTCGGGACCTCAGAGACTACAGTGCAGCGCTCTACCAACTGAGCTAAATCCTAGCCTCATATATATGGTGTAATCATCAAATCTGTCTAATTAGTATATCTATCACCTCAAATATTTATCATTTCTTTATGGTGCAAACATTAAAATTCCTCTCTTTAGCTGTATTGAAATATACAGTACATTACCATTAACTATAATCATCATGTTATTCAATGGACTATCAGAACTTAGTCCCTCTGTCTAACTGCAACTTTGTATTCCTTGAACAATGGCTCTATACGGTTTCTCTAGCCCATGTTGAATTGCTGTACCACTAGACCTAAGAGAGATGCCCCTGAAATGAGTCCACAGCTAATTCTATGTGAAGCCATAGGACATGGGGTCTAAAGGCAAATGATGAACAAAGCAGAGTACTCCTTTGACATTTAGCCTTTGATCTTTGAAGAAGAAGAAGGGATGAACACACAAATGGCATTGGAGATTAGCTATGAGCTGAGAGATTGGATCAAACTCCAACCTCAGAATAACAGGAAAATTACTGAGTGGCAGGATAAGTTACATTGTAATAAAAACAGAAGAAAAGGAATTACATATTTACTTGAAAGAAAACTGCATGTAGAATAGACACCAGGATGAGGTAAGTCAGTCTTAGGAAATATAAATATCTTTTATGATGAGTAACATGCATCTTTTGATACTGCTTTCTCTTCTTTGAAATTATCCAATCTTTACTATCCCTACACTATATTTTAAAGATTAAACAGTCTTTACTAGTCCTACACTATATTTTAAATCTTGGTTCTATTTTAAGGTATTTAAGTACAAAATAAATTCAATTGTTCACTCACTTATTCAACAAATAGAAATCTTGAATTGGCTGCCTTTCTCCTTAGCAAAACTAACTTCTTTCTTTCTCTCTCTCTCTCTTTCTTTCTTTCTTTCTCTCTCTCTCTCTCTTTCTTTCTTTCTTTCTTTCTTTCTTTCTTTCTTTCTTTCTTTCTTTTTCTTTTTT